>CATIWM010186802.1:0-10545 GCA_949671775.1 Mallotus repandus
ATGGGCTCAGATTATAAGGCTCAATTCATGCACAAAATGCAGCAAAAATTTCTAGCAACTTAAATAAAAGCCACAAGAGAAATTTCTACCAACATTTCATATAATCAGAAGGTAGGTGGAAGCATCATCATTGCCCTTCAATTAGCATGCAACATCAACACTGGTTGTCACCTGAGTGTTGTCAGTCACAAGCAGAGATCAGTGATCTCAGATCACACAACAGATGCATCTCAACACTGGCAACAAATAGATTACCGCCTAAGTGTTGGTTACATAAGCATTGATCACAAACATAGCACAACATAGCACATCAGAGCAAATCAAAGCTCAAAAAATCACATAAATAAACAGAAATCATAATCAGTATGCTAAAAAAATCAATAGACTACATTACTGAAATAGTAATGCTAAGTCGCCATTGACGCTGTGCTATTTGGACGAATACCAACCGGGGGTAACTCTGAAAATAAAAAAAGAAGAAAATAGAAGTTAGGAGTTAAGATAGTAAATTAGTATAATAGAAATTAGGACGAAGAATGGAAATGAAACTAAAACTAATATCTGACATACCTTTCTCAAACAGATCTAATTCTTCGAATGACTCTTCAATTAAGACTAACTTGTTTGACTTTCTAAGCCAATCTTGTGAACAAATTAATGCCTCAACCACCTTGGGAGTCAGAGAGCTTCAAAAGCAATTAAGAAAAAGCTGATTCAGAAGCTACAGTGGAGATGGGCATAGCTAAAACATCACGTGCTAAGCATGAGAGAATTGGAAACCTCTCACAGTTCAGCTTCCATCATCGTAGGATGTCAAATGTGGCCTCCTCCTCAATAACAGACTCAGATAAATAAATATCTAACTCTGATTGTTTGCTTCCATCTAGTCCAAGTTTTGCTTTATGCTTTTTAAATCGGGCTTTTAACAGAGACATTGACTTCCCAGTATTAGCATTAGCAGAACCAGGTTCACAAGCATCATTTGGGAGGCCACTTTGAGAAGCAGAGTCATAAACAGGTTTGTATAAAGAAGAGTAGTTATTAAACAGCTCAGCCAAAGCATTTTTCACAGAAATGTTAAGGCTTCCACCCAAAGTTTCACCATATATTTGTTTCAATGAATACTCCATGTATTCAAGCTTATCTCTGGGGTCAAGAATAGTGGCAATAAAGATTAACAGGTTTATCTTTTTAGGTTCCCCTCAATATTTATCAAATTTTCTTTTCATTGAAAATGCCATTGATCTTTTAGCAGCATCACCAAATTACTACCATTCATTTAGTATGCAAAACATATATAAAATTTCACTAAAAAAAGTGTTTAAAGTAACATATTAAGAACTAGATATTCTCAATGTAATTACATAAAAGTGTTTCAAGAAAGCAACTAGTTGTTTCACAGATTGCTAGTCCAAAAAATCAGGCACATCATCCCCTAAATCTGCTCTAAAAGTACACTTACATTCCTCATATTTTTCAAAAACCTTTTCATAAGAGCAAGCAGTGTCCAACATAAAATATATAGAATTCCACCTAGTGGGGACATATAGACTCAATGAAGATTTTGACTCATTACCAATTAAATTAGAAAACTCCCTAAATTTTTCCAACCTAGCAGGTGAGTTTCTTATGTAATGAATTGTTTCTTTGACAGATGCATGAGCTTCTTTCAAACCATCAGTTATAACAAGATTGAGAATGTGTGCAATGCATCTCATGTGTACATATTTGACTCTCACAGCAGATGTGCCCAACTTATCAATTTTTTTTTAAAAACCAATGACAGTGTCATTAGAAGACACATTGTCTATTGTAACAATAAAAATATTTTTAATCCCCCAATCAAGTAGACAATTTTCTATTGTTTTAGCAAAGTATCCCCCCTATAAGATGTGACAGGTACAAATGAAATAATTTTTTTTTGGAGCTTCCACTCTGAATCAATGTAATGTGCAGTTATACACATATAGTTAATGCGTTGAATTGAAGTCCAAGAGTCAATTATAATGCTGACACTTTGACTTTGAGAGCGATTCAAAAACATTTTTTTCATTTCTAACCTTGTAGAAACATAAGAATTGAAACAGTCTCTACAGACAGTCCATCTACTAGGTATTTTGAACCTAGGACAAGCAAGAGACATAAAATACTTGAATCCCTACCCCTCAACAAATTTAAAGCTTAACTCATCAACTATGACCATGTTAGCTAATGCACTTCTAATTGCATCCTGATCAAACTTCCATGTACTTAAGACACCAATAGAATTAGACTCAGAATGCACAACAGGACTCAAAGTTAAAAGGGACTACCTAGAGTCTTTAGGGCAAGGGTTTTTCATGCAAGTGAGCATATGATGCCTAAGTGATGACGTGCCATTTTTTTTGGTATCAGCCTCAAATTTTGAAGCACAATAGATGCATCTAGCATGTGTTACCTTCCCTTGCTCATTAAGTATTTTTTGGAAGTGCTTCCAGGCTACACTTCTGCTTTATGTGCCCTTTCTTTTTTTCCAGCATTTTGTTGCTGCGTTTGGGCTTCCACCACCTCTGCAGGTTGCTGGAGCTCACCACCAGTAGTAGTTTGATTGCCACTGGCAGGACCTCCTTCTGTTTCCATCTACAAAGTAGTATACAATAATTATATATTAGAAACAATAGTAGGCAAGCTTCCATAAAATCTTAGGCAAGTACTAACTAACAATAATATAAACAAGAAGTAAACGACATGATATCAGAACTCAATAACATGCTTCCACATATATAGATACGAGTTCTGTTAGCAAAAAAAACACATTTTTTTTCTCAAGAGACATCAAGTAGAAAAAATATAACAATCACAGAGAACGAAATTAGTTCGAGTACTAATTTAGTAGTAAAAATATAAAACATAACATAAATATATATTTCTCAATATACATAAAGTAGTTAAAATTATAAAATAGATTTCAAAATCATTTGCCACTTTTTTTTTGCAAATCAGTAACAAAATTCAATAACACATTTTTATAAACAGATAAAGAAAACTATTTTTTTAAAAAAAATGAATTTGTAATATTTTTATCTTATAAATCCTTTATTTCAAAAAAAATTTCAAGAATTTCAAAAATTCTTTATTTCAAGAAGGCAGACAACAATTTTTTTGAATATCTATATTTTTTAAATTAACATAGAGAAGAACTAGATAGATAAAATAAAGAAACGAATCAAAAAATAAAATTTTAACTTATTAAAGAAACGAGTTAAAAAATCAAATTTTTACCTTTAACAGTGATGCTTCAGAGGACGAACTGACTCAAGCGATGAATTGATGACAAAATCAACCAAGGATCTTATATATCAAGCCCACTTTAGGCTTCCACCATTAGATCTCCATGAGATAAAAAATACTTGCGAGATCTAAGTCAACCAACCATAGAGATCAATGAACAGTAGTAAATCATGCAAAAAATAAAAGAAACAACACAAAAGAATATCAAAATCCCTTCCATTAACAGCTAATAATAAACATGCAAAAAAAATTTGAAATATCAATACATCTTTACCATATCTAGTTGATTTCTTTAGATCTAACTTTGCATGTTGATTTTCTCACTGTCAATGTTTATTATTGAACACTGACAGTAAAAAACAACAATAAAGTAATCGGCCTTCTAGTATTTGTATAAAAAATACCAAGTCAGAATAACCATCAAAACATCAAGGAAACATAAGTAGCGTTTAGTGTGTTGAGAGTCATAGACTCAATATCATTTCATAACCAACAGAAAACATAGAGATGAGAGCAAGGGAAGAACGGATGCTAGATTAGAGTGTAGAGAAGAACAACGGTGAGACTATGAGTGAAGATTAGATTTTAAGGGTTACAAATGAAAGGGGGCAAGAGAAGAAAGTGGAGAGGTTGAGAGGAGAGAACGATGATTAGGATTTAGGGTTAGATAGAAATGTGTGTTGTAGAGAATATGATGGTATACATATGTCTAGGTTTAGGGCAACATATAAAATGACATCGTTTTATATGTCTATTATTATTTCAGTTAATCGGTCGGTTTGATTTTACATGGGCACCAACCACCAACCGAATCGAGAACCGATGTCCAAAATTTACCCACTAACATTATCGAACCGCTCAACCAAACATAGGATAATCGAACCAAACATGAAATTTGGTTCGAAACTATTCAGTTTAATCAGTTCAGTCAGTATTTTCTCAGCCCTAGTCTAGGTCATCTTAGTGAAGAATTGCATAAAGAAATATGCTAAAAGGTGTTAAAAGTTGTAAATTAGAATTCTGTGAGTTTTGTGTGCTTTGAAAATAATCCATAGTCAGGTTCATGACTGGTCAGCATACAACTTGGGAAATTCTTGATTATGTGCATTCTGACGTATGAGAGCCCATTAGAGAATTGTCATTGGACAGGTCTCAATATTTTATCACTTTTACTGATGATTTTTTTAGAAAAGTCTGGGTGTATTATTTGAAATAGAAATCTGAGGTCTTTGCTAAGTTCAAGCAGTGGAAAGCAGAGGTTGAAAACCAGACAGGAAGAAAAATCAAATATTTGAGATCAGACAATGGCTCATAATACATAGATTCACAGTTTTAAAAAATTTGTGAGGAGCATGGTATTTAAAGGCACTTTTAAGTTTGCAAGACACCATAATAAAATGGTATGACAGAGAGGATGAATAGATCCATTAATGAAAGGCGAGGTGCTTGAGACTAAATGCAGGGCTTCCTAAGATTTTTTAGGCAGAAGTTATGTGTATACCTTATAAATAGATCACCACTAGCATTGTTGGGTGGAAAGGTTAAAGAAGAGGTATGGATAGGTAAACCAATTGATCTTGGTAATTTAAAGATTTTTGGTTGTCCTGCTTATGTGCATATATCCAATGATTAGAGGTTTAAACTTGATCCAAAGTCCAAGAAGTGTATTTTTTTAAGCTTTGTGAAAGGTGTAAAAAGATACAAGTTTTAGGATCCAGTTGCAAAGAAGGTGGTGATCAATAGGGATGCAATATTTAATGAGCAGTCCATATTACAGTAGAACAGTAAAAGTGATCTGCCAGCAGGTGATGGAAAAGTTCCAGTTCAAAGGTAAAACAAGTGAATTAAGAACCTTAAGCCTAGACAATGAAAGGGCTAAAAGTTCTAGTTCAAGACCTTCAAGCTCTACTTCAAGTGAAGAACAACACTACAGTGTAGTTAGAGATAGAGAGAGATGCACCATAAAGCCTATAAGTAGATTTAGGTATGAAGATTTGGCTACTTTTGCCCTCCTTGTTAGCAGTGGAGATCCATCAACTTTTTTGGAAGCTATGCTTTATGAGGAGAAAGATAAATGGATGGGTGTTATGGTAGAGGAGATAGAATCTTTGCATAAAAATCAAACATGGGAGCTTGCTTAACTACCTAATGGAAAAAAGGCTACAGGGTGCAAATAGGTCTACAAGAAGAATTCATCAGTATCAAAAAAAGAAAAGGAAAAGTTTAAGGCTCGACTAGTGGCAAAAGGGTACTCACAGTAGAAGGGGATTAATTATGATGATATTTTCTCTTTTGTGGTTAGACATACTTCTATTAAGGCAGTGTTAGCCTTAGTAACTACCTGGGATATGCACTTAGAGCAGATGGATATGAAGACAACTTTTCTTCATGGTGACTTAAAGGAGCAGATTTATATGGAGCAGCCAGAAGGGTTCACCCACTCTAGGCAGCAACATCTGGTATGCAAATTGAAAAGGTTCTTATATGTAAAGTAGTGTCCAAGGCAATAGTACAAGCAGTTTGATTCTTACATGATTCAGATTGGCTACAGGCATTGTGAGTATGATTGTTGTGTTTATGTTAAGAGCCTTGATGACGGTTCTTTCATTTTTGGCAAATAGCATTTTTAAGCCCCTGAACTATAACGATTTTTTCTATTGAGCCCCTATCATTTTATTGCATTACATTGAGCCCCTATACTATTATTTATGTAATACATTGAGCCCAGCCCCTAAAATTTTTGCACATTTCTGTAGAATTTGTCAAATTGGGCCTCAATAACTACATAAATAACATCATAGGGGGTCAATGTAATGCAATAAAATGATAAGGGCTCAATAGAAAAAATCGCTACAGTTCTGGGGCTTAAAAATGGATTTTGCCTTTATTTTTCTGTACTGTATATTGATGATATGTTTATTGCTGCTAAGAGTTGGCATAATGTTATTGAGTTGAAATCCTTATTAGGGAAAGAATTTGATATGAAGGATTTAGGTACTGAAAAGAAAATCCCTGGGATGGAGATTCATAGAGACAGGGGCTCTAGAAAATTATGGTTATCTCAGCAGAGTTGTGTTGAGAAGGTGTTAGACATATTTTAGGTGAGCAGTGCTAAACTAGTGAGTACTCCATTAGCAAATCACTTCAAGCTTTCTTTAATGTAGTGCCCAAAGTTAGATACTGAAATTGAAGACATGGTAAAGGTACCATATGCTAGTGCTGTTGGTTACTTGATGTATGCAATGGTTTGCACCAGACCATATTTGGCTCATGCTATTAGTCAAGTTAGCAAGTTTATGTCAAAACTGGATAGGAAACATTGGGAAGAAATCAAATGGATATTCAGGTATTTGAGGGGCACAACAAGCCATGACATCATGTTTGGTAGTCAGCAGTGTGATCCTTCAGTTACGGGATATGTGCATTCAGATTATGCTGGTAATATGGATAATAGAAGGTCTACAATAAGGTATGTGTTTACTCTTACAAGAGGGCCTATTTGTTGGAAATCCACAGTCTAGTCTATAGTGGCATTATCCATAATTGAAATAGAGTATATGGTAATAATTGAAGCTACTAAGGAAGCATTATGGCTTACAGGGCCAGTGAAGGAACTAGGTATTGAGCAAGGTGGAGTTCAGTTGCATTGCGATAGTCAGAGTGTCATTTATTTAGCAAAGAATCAGGTGTATCATTCTAAGATAAAGCATATTGATGTGAGGTTTCACAAGATCAGGGAGTTGATTACATCTGGTTAGATATTGCCACAGAAGATTCACACTTTAGAGAATGCAGTTGATATGTTGACAAAGCCAGTTACTAATGACAAGTTTAAGCATTGCTTAGACTTGTTGAATGCTGCTAGATGCTAAAGAAGCATGTTCCCCTAACCCATTTGGTATGAGAGAAAATTCAAGATGTTTATCTCTTAAAGGGCTTCATATTCGCCAAGGTGGAGATTGTTGTGAATGGCTCATATGTAGTAGCGGTTTATTTGTGAGGCTACGATTAGATGGGTTGGGGGTGCAAGGGCAACGTCCTAGGGTATGGTACAAGGGTGATTTTATAATATGTAACGTACCTATTCTATTATATATAGAGCATGTATTTGTAACCCTAGGTTATTATTCTAAATAATAAGAAAACTCCAACCGTTCACTCTCGAAAATATAAATATATTACCGAACCTCGTTAAATATATGTGTTCATTTTTTTCATTTTTATTTTCTTCTCTATTTACTCTTGTTTACTGTATTATTTCGCAACAGGCATGTTTTATTCTATAGAAGTTTTCATATTTAATTAGATTATTTCGTGCACTTTAGCTGTTATAACCCATGCATATATAGACATCAAAGCTAGACCCCTAATCAAATACAAAAAGAACTAACAAACAAAAGAACATACAAACAAAAAATTTCGTTACCATCTCTTTTTATTTTATTTTTATTTTAATTGTTATCATACGAGATATGTCAAATTTAATGAAACTTGAATTCTGCTTTTTCACTTTTAAATTAATTTTTTTTTCACTAAATTAAAACACCAATAAAAAACTATATATATATATATATATATATATATATATATATAAATATAAGGAAATTTCAAAAAATGGCATGTTTGACCAAACCTCTTTCTTTTATAGTATGACCATTTTTATTTTTTCAAAACTGATTTTTACATTTTTTTTTGGTCTCGCGTTCTTCTGGTTTTCATTTCTAGCCTTTATCATCGTTTCTGTTCCCGCATCTTCATTGACCAAGTATTTCTTTTTCTCTTTATGATATTATTGTTTAGTTCTTCCCTTGAAGAGAATTATTACCATACCCACCACTAGTTGTCTCAAGATCCTTCAATTTCACCATCATTACCCACCACATTCTTCTCTTCTTCATCTTCTACCTCACAAGCTTTGCTGATTTTCAGGTAAAAAACAACAACAAGAAGTAAAAGCTTTTCTTTTGCTTTCATGGCTATGGTATTTTAAATCCGTGAACTGAGTTTTTTTTTTTGAAATCGAAGTAAAAGAAGGCAAAGATATCAACGGTGACTGTTGCTGAAGGTGCCGATAAGATCGATGTCATAGATCTTAAGGTTAATGATTGATGTAGTTGATTAATTTTTATTTTATTTTTGTTGCAATGTTATAGATCTAGGTGATTTTTAGTTTTGATGAGTTAGATTCATTAGTTTTTGGCGATTGCTCTTGTTGCGGTTGTTAACTTAAATTATTATTATGATTATTTGTTGTAGCGATTATTTGTTCAAGCTGATTAAATAAAACAGTGCTTCAAATAGTGGAAAAAGTTGTAGAAGACTGGAGAATTGATGATATAAAGGGACTCCTTCGTCGTTGTAATTTCAAAGCTGATATGCTTGATAGAAAGGTTTCCCTTTTGAGTGGTGGTGAGAAGGTAATTAAACGAGCACTCTTCTATCATCTTAATTCCAATGTATCTTTTCAGTTGCTTACCTTTTTAAGATTTTCTGGTTTGACTAAAATTTGGTTTATCATTTTAATCATCAATTGAAGCTTTCTCTAAGTTATCATTGTTTTCTGTTTGGAGCTTGCAACAATGGACTAGTGTAACTTACATTTTTACAGGCGAAGAGTTATGAAGTTTAAGGCCTTTATGGATTCAATGATTGTTGAATTGATCTCTTTAATTTGTATCTAGATCAATTTTTCCCCCATAGAACTTTAATTAATCATCTAGAAATAAAACTGCACCTATTTTTTATATCGTTATAGCTGCTTCCCATTATATGCTGTCAAATTTTGAAGAGTTATTTGATAACCTTCTTTAGAATTTAGGATATTTGTTTGTGTCAATTAAATGCTTGCCAAGGATCTTGATTTCGATCTACTACTAAAAACGCTGAGTTTTCCCTGTCCTGTGATGTTGAACTGATTACGCAAAACTTATTCTGCACATCTACTGTGATCATTACTATGAAAATGGCCAAATTTAGATATGATAATTTTAACTTTTCATGAAAATTTAAAGCCAGTTCATTGCTTTTCCCTTAATGCAATATTTGTTGGCTTTGCTGGTCTCCTAATTTTTTTTTAAGACAGGATGAAATAATTGCTGCTTAAGCTTTGATACCCTTATAGTTTCAATCATGAACTTTGTCCTCCTAGTTTTTGTTTAACAACTAAAGTAAATGCAAGATGGGAGTAGAAGATAATTTCAGTCATCATAATTATCATTAGTTGTCTTTTTTTTTTTAACATCTTGATGTTGATTAGAAATCCAAGATAAGTATGTTTTGTATTGCTATTGTTTATATTAAGTGTCAGTTTCTTGATGCTTTATTTATTTTTCTTTGGCCCCATGTTCTTTTCAACAGTGGTGGAGGCTAAAGATGGAACTATCTTTGTGGCATCTGCATTTACTGGTCACCAGGAAGGTAATGCCATACTTGTATCTTAGTTCAATTATTTTTATGTTTATTTTTTAAATGGAATAACAATAATGTTTAATTGTAAAGTCTTTGTATGGTCAATTGTATCCTCATACATGTTAGTATACAATTCAGTTAGTCCACTTTCCTTCTTTGCTCTCATGCCCAATCATGTTAATCTTGGTTCTGAAAATGGTTTGTGTTAATCATCAAACTGAAGAGGGATCATCTCCAAAATCATAGCTGTCCCGTCTACTAATAGATTCTTTTAATCATCAAACTGATTTTTTTGTTATTGTCCAATTAGCTCTTCAGGGCAAAGATTACAAATTAATAAGGTGTTGAATTTATTTATTTGTATATATGTTCTTTCACTATCAAGATATAAAAAAAAAAATAAGAAAAAGATTAGTGTTAGATATGACTTCAATTTATTATATGATCTATAAAATATTCTAGTTTTTAATTTATAATTTTGTTATCTTTTTAGTAGAGAGATGAAAAATTGAGAAAATAGATGAATTTTTTCTTTTTCTTTTTATGTATTCTCAAATAAAGATGGAGACTTGAATTTAAAAAATTCAATAAATTTCATAAAAAAATACTAATTTATTCACTATAATTAAATTTCCTTATAAAAATTAAAAGCAAGAAAAATGAATTATAATCTGAGGGTGATTTAGTATATTTTCTTATCATTAAGAAAATGAAGGATGTTATTAGCAAGGAACTGATTATTCTTGGTGTATTTATTACGGAAGCTCGGAACTTGTTTTTTGTTGTTTTCTGATTGTTGCTTTTTGTTTTTTATTATTGTTTTTTGTTTATTGTTGTTTTTTGATACTTTTTGTTTTTCAGTGTTGT
>CATIWM010186827.1:0-10542 GCA_949671775.1 Mallotus repandus
ACCTGAGAATCTTGAGTTCTGTCCTTGATTGTAAATAGGACGAGATTGTTGTCGATGTCCTGGATAGGTGGTAAATTAAGGATTCATGTATTGATTTGAATATACAGATCCATTGTTTGGACTTTAGTGGTCCCATTTGTAGTTCTTTTTGCCTTTTCCACGATAATTTGACCCTTTTTGAAAAACTTGAGCGGTGATTTCAAGTTCAGTATCATTTGCATCAGTCCATTTTTGAGATAATTCTTCATCTAGCAATTTGTCATAGAGATCTTCAAAGGTGATGGGAGTATCTCAAACTCCTATAGCAGCCTTTAATTCTTTGAATTCATTACCAAGGCCATTTAAAGTGTGGGCTATGATTTCAACATTACTTAGCGGGTGATCAATCAGTGCTAGATCATCCACTATGCTTTTGATTTTTGTCAAATAATCAACAATTGATGTACCTTCTCTTTTTGTGCTCATTAGTGTGGTGAGAAGAGAAGACATGCATGTGTTAGATTTGTTGGCAAAGCTGGATTCTAATTTATTCCACGCTTCAGCTGAAGATGAGCAATTATTGATAATGGGAGAGATAGTGCTATGAACAGTAGCTTGTATTCCCAAGAGGACTAACCTATCTTGAAGAAGCCATAGCTGATGATCAGGTTCTGTATTTGGAGGCCAGACATGAGAGCCATCCACAAAACCAAGACGACCAAACTCAAAGAGCAAATTGGTCATCTGTGATTTCTATGAGGAGTAATTCGCTCCACCTTTCGTTAATTTGAATGGTATTTGAGAAGAAGCATTTAGAGAGATTAGATTTCCACCAAGAGAATTTATGCTGTTGTTATTTCCAAAATTGGAGGTTGGTGTGAGCATAACGGGATTTCCACCAGTAATCGTGTCCTTTTGAGTTGAGGCTAATTTGTTAGTTGAGGACGAATCAACAGCCATTGTTGATAGTTTGAAATTGAAGTATGAGATTGAATAGAGAGGAAGAAGGAATGAAAGGGGAAGCAATGGAGAATCGGCTATTCAAAGATAGCAATGCTCTAATACCATAAAGGAATTGATTTTGAGTGAAAACTGATTGAATTTATTCACATCTAACTAGTTATATATATATACATTTACCTTCCTAAAATACAATGATTTGCTTCCTAAGATATGTATACATTATGGGAAATATACAACTCTAGTATAATTGAGAATGCCCGTGATTATGCTCTATCAATGCCTGTGATTATGCTCTATCAGACTGTAAGTCATTTTTGTTTATACATTTTAAGTGATATGTTGGCATCCAATTTTGACCCGTACAATTAACAACTTCAATTTTTGGTTAATTTTAATGTTTATTGTCATATAATTTAGGTATCGATGGACTACACAACATGGGACAGTCTTCCTCTTTTAAAGTGATGACTGTAGGATTTAAATCATACACCTAAAGACGTCATTGGAGAGAAGTTATCACTTAAATACTCCTCACTGATAATTAATTTTGATGTTGATGACAAAATGAGTGTTGATAGATAATAAAATCTTAATTGGGGATGGTAAGTTGATAGGTGTTAGCGATTTTGAAGTGACAATTTTAGATGAAAAAAATGAAAAAAAAGTTAACCACCATAGTGATTGTCTTTTTTTTTAAACAAAATTGTATGATAATTTTTGTTCAACTTTGTAAAAATTTAGGATCATTCGGTCAAACGTTGATATTGAAAAAAACTGCATTTCAAGAACAAATTTAGGAGGCAAACACCACTTTAGCCAATTCTTTCTTAATGAGTACTACATTTAACACCCCCAAGTCAGAAGCATAAAAAATAATCCTTTATTTTGAAATTATATTTCTAAGAAATCCCTAATTATTTGTTTCATATACATTAAAAAATAATCCTTTACTTTGGCGTTATATTTTGAAACATGGTTCTTATTTTTCTCTAATTATTATATAACTATTTTTTAAAATCCTATTTTTGAGCAAAGCTACTAAATTTTAAAAATATAAATCATAAAAATAAAAATTTCAAACTTGAATTTCTAAAATCTAAGTTCCAAACAATAATATTAACCTAAATTTTTGCCCATTTTAAATTTATGACACCAATAGCTATATTTATGACACGTGTATATGTGATACATTTTTGTAATATATTTAGAGGACATGTTACAAATTTAATCATTAGATATAATACACTTGAAGTATACTGAAGCGTAAAAAAATTTTATATACCCTTTTTATTTTCAATGATAAAATTATACCCTAAATTTAAAATATTAATTTTTTTATTTAAAAATGTAAACACCAAATAAGTATTGGTAGAAACAAAGTCCCGCACCATATAAATATTTTAAGATGATGCCATTATTATAAATTATTTTATTTAAGGGAATATAATTAATTCTATCCTAAATTTTGATACAATTTTCAATTAAATCCTATTTTAAAGTGACATCAATTTAATTATTAAACTTTATAAATTGTATCAATTATATTCTATGTTATTTTAAAAATTTAAAATAAATTTATTTATTAAAATTCTCTTTTTTTTTTCTAAAAAATATAATAGAATATTCTCAAATGTTAATATTATCACTTTCAAATTAATCTTAAAAATTAATTTTTAAATATATTTTCACAAAGTTTTAAATTTTTCACATTATTATATAGAATATCTCTATTTTTAATTTTTAAAATTTATTTTTCAATATTCAACTGTATTATTAAAAAAAAAATTCCAATAGAGATGGAGAACAAAAAAAAAAGTGTGAAAGGAAAAAGAGCATTGAAAATACTAAAAATATTAATTCTTAAATCCACCCTTAAAGGCATAATACGTCATGAAAATTAAATCTAATAACGTATATAGGTTTTAGTCTATTTTTCATATTAAAAAATATAAAAAAGATATATGTTTTATATTAACATATTTTTTTCTTAATTATTAATTATACATGATTATTATAAATTAGATTAAATTAAATTGAGGCCAACTATTTTATAATATATTTTTTTCTACAAATATTATTTTAAATATTGATGCCACTACTTGTGAGTTGACTTGAAATGTCCAGGAAAGTGATTGCGAATATTTTACATATTGCTTGGTAAAAGTTCATTACAAAGGTAAAATAATTTACATATTCTCTTCAAAATGATAACAACATTTTGGACTACATGTCTTTAATAACATTAAGAGCGTTAGTTATAACTAACCTTTAGTTGTTTATTTTCGTTTGGCTTGTGTTTGAAGTATAAAAAAACACCACAAAAACTGATAGACTGTAAGTCGTTTTTGTTTATACATTTTCAGTGATATGTTGCCATCCAATTTTGAACAACTTCAATTTTTTAGTTAATTTTAATAGGTAGGTCATATAATTTAGGTATCTATGGACTATACAACATGGGGCAATCCTCCTCTTTTAAAATGATGACAACATGATTCAAACTTTGTATCTAAAAATTATCCTTGAAGAAGAGTTATCATTTGAATACTCCCTCACTGACCGTTAATTTTGATGTCGATGATAGAATGAGTATTGATAGATGATAAAATCTTAAATGGGGATGGTAAATTGATAGCTATTAGTGATTTTGAAGCAACAATTTTAGATGAAGAAAATGAAAAAAAAAAATTAACCGTTATAGTGATTTTTTTTTAAAAAAAAATAGTGCATATGCGTTCCCAAATATAATTATAAATCATAAAAATAAAAATTTCAAACTTTAATTTCTAAAATCTTAGTTCCAAACTATAAAGTATTGCAGCGGAAGAATTGTTTTTCTTGTATATTTCATTGTATAGTTACACAACACTTTGAATAGAGAATATAAATAACTAAGTTTACAAAGAGATAACAAACTAACAGTATAGCAAACTAAGAGTAGTTTAAAATACAAAAGATAGCTGATGTCAGGGATGGATCCAGCTTTACATTTGAACAGGTGCCAACTAACTTATATAAATAATAACAAATGTTGCTATTAAAAAATCATAACTTCAGTTAAACTAAAAAGTTATAACATCAAGTTAAACTAACACAATAACAATATAAAATGTATTAAAATTAAAATTTTTGTTCTTTCAAATCACAAAAATCATTTACAATTGAATTTAAACTAAACTTTTTAGCAATTTATTTTTAATATACACTAACATACAGTTTGAAAGAAATTCATCTTCCATTTTATAACAAAGTGTTGTTTTGACAATATTCATTGCTAAAAATGATCACTCCGTTGTAGATGTATTTAAGCAAAATTGTGTACCTGAAATTAGCACCAAACTCTAATTGATTTAATCAAACTTATGAACATATAACAATTTTGATGATCAATAGGTTGTTTATTAAGAAAATAAAATAAAATTAATAGGCTGCAATAATATCTAAATAATCATTATCATTACAAATATTAAATATATTTGATTGACATCAACTCAATCAAAATTACAAATCTAAAATTAACACTAAATTACAATTTATTTATCTGATTTTATGCATAAATAAATAAAAAATAAACTCATTAAAATTAATTCCATTTAACTAAACAATTAAGTCTAACTAAATAATATTTTCATAATAAATTTTCAAATATGAAATCTTTGAATTCAATTTTTAAAAGGATAAATTGTAAACTAAATAAATTAAGAGATGAGATAAATTAAGAGGCACACATGGTAAACTGATAAAGAAAAAAGAGAACGCTGATATCGATTGTTGAGTGAAACTACTGCAATTTGCAAATAAGAGATAGAGAAACATGAGAAAGCTGAAAGTTTTTTTTTTTTATTTAAATGGGTAGAGGGCAAAGAGAATAAGAGTAGTTTTGTTTTTTTACCACTTTTACGAAAAAGTTTATCATCCTTTTATCTTCTTTCTTTTCCAAGGAATTTTTTTAATTGGTAAGATCTGTTATTATTATTTTTTTTTAATGAGAGGGGCCACCATTGACTTACGGCAAAAGAGGGAAGAGCAGTGTCCTCTTTAGGGTTACAAGATAAGGGCCAATTCTCATTTTCCATTATACATATACATAGTTTTTTTTTTTTTAAAAAAAGGGAGGGGCCAAGGCCACTCCCATCATACACTTGGGTCCATCCCTGGCTGATGTTGTCTTTATCTATTTACGCCCCCTCTTCAGGCTAATGGTGGTCGTAGACTTAACCGAAGCTTGGATTGGTGCTATATGAATTTTGCAATAGAGAAAGGCTTTGTGAGGAGGTCAGCCACTTGGTTATCAGAACTAAGAAACTGCACATTTAAGGACTTATTTTGCACCTGCTCCCTAACAAAATAAAAATCCAATTCTATATGCTTTGTTCTACCATGGAGAACCAAATTAGAAGAAAGATAAATAGCTCCCACATTGTCACACCATAGTGTTGGCGATCTTGGCATAGAGAAACCCAATTCAAATAGTAATGAGCGAATCCACATTAATTATGCAGTGACATTGGCGAGTGCTTTATATTCACTCTCAATACTTGATCGGGCAATAGTAGGCTATTTCTTGGCCATCCAAGAAATTAAATTGGCACCTAAGTAAATGGCATAACCACTAGTTGAACGATGGTCATCAGGGCATCCTCCCTAATCACTATCACTAAAGCACTGAATCGATGTAGAAGAAGATGGAACAAAAAGTAAGGAATGACTTATTGTGTGTTTAAGATAGCGAAGAATATGCTTGACAACTTGCCAATGAATATCAGTGGGATGGTGCATATATTGGCATAATTTGTTTACTGCAAAAGCAATGTCAGGACATGTCAAAGTCACATACTGAAGTGCTCTAATTACTCGTCGATATTATTCACCATTTGCAAGAGGAATACACGATGTTTTGGCTAGAATTAGCGCAGATGCCATTAAAGTCTGACAAGATTTTGAATTAGTCATGTGAGTCTTTTTAAGAAGATCCAGTAAATATTTTTGCTAAGAGAGTAACAAGCCACAAGGAACCCAAAGAACTTCAATAGCAAGAAAATAACTCAAAGGGCCAAGATCACGAGGAGGAAATTCTTATTGCAGAGAAGCAATGACATGTCCAATTTCATACTTGCATGATCTTGTGATAATAATATCATTAACGTACACAAGAATGAAAGCTTTATTAGCACTATTATGATGAATAAATAAAGAACTATTTGCTTTTGATGAAACAAAATTTTGTTGATGAAGATAAGAAGCCAAGCGGCTAAACCAGGCCTTGGGTGCATTGTTTCAAAGCCATAAAGAGACTGATGTAAACGACATACATGATTTGGATGCACTTTGTTGATGAACCCTTGGGGCTGTTACATATATACCTCTTCATTCAGCCATGGAGAAACACATTAAAAATATTAGCCTGTCTCAAAGACCAACCATTAGCAACAACAAAACTAAGAATAGTTTGAATGGTAGTGGCACGAATCACTAGACTAGTCTCGTAATAATCAAGACCATGCTATTGATTGTAACCTTTTGCAACCAAATGAGCTTTATAGCACTCAATTGTACCATCAGGATGTCTTTTGATCTAAAAAACCCATTTACTTCCTATAATGTTCTTATTTTCAGGACATGGAACCAAACACCAAGTTTTATTAATGAGCAAGGCTTGAATTTCCTTTTGTATGGCATCACACCATTCCACATACTTTTTGGCTTGAAGATAAGTGGTAGGTTCTGTTTGATGATAATTTGGCCTAGTAGTTTGAAGGTGATGTTTGGTAGCAAGGTGGGCTTGACGTTTATGAATAGTAGAAGAGCGAAGAACCATTTGATTTTTAGCTAATCCTAAATTTACACATTCTTTTGACTGAAAATTAAATTTAACTTATTATAAGGATGTAAAAGAGGAAAAATAAAACAACTAAAAATTTTAAAGTTTTATAGTCTGGGGTGGTGCAAAACAATTTTTGAAAAGGGGATAGGCCAAAAAGAATATCAGTAGACATTCTATTAATTAGAAAAATAGCACGTTCTACAGCATAAGATCAATATTTAAATGGAACTTTGGAATGAGCCAGTAAAGAAAGACAAGTGTCAGTTATATGTCGAATTTTTCTTTCTGAAATTTCGTTTTGCTCATATATATAAAGACATGCTACACGATGAGTAATGCCTTTTGAAAGAAGAAAATTGTGAATTTTGCGATACTCGCCACCCCAATCATTATGCAAAGCTTTAATTTTAGTGTTGAATTGACATTCAACATAAGAATTAAAGTGCAAAAAAATATTGCACAAATCACTTCGTTGTTTCCTGCAAAATAACCAACAAAAATGAGTATATTCATCCAAAAAAAATATAACAAAAACCATTTATTGAAACAATTGGAGCTAGGCCCCATACATAGGAATATAACTTTCCTAACTGACATGATGAACAAGAAAAATTGGACACATGACTAGAATTAACACAAGGCAATCGAAAATCTTTTATTAATTTGGAAACTGTTTTTATTTATGGATGACCAAAACGAACATGCCAATCCTGAAGAGAAACACATTCAGCACTGAAAGCAGTTGGGGAAGAAGCAATTGTGTAAAGGCCATGCTTACCCAGACCTTGGAGGAGTGGTTTCTTGGTAACCTGATCCTTGACAAAAAAAATGAGTTGAATGAAATTC
Source organism: Mallotus repandus (assembly GCA_949671775.1). Lineage (NCBI taxonomy): Eukaryota > Viridiplantae > Streptophyta > Magnoliopsida > Malpighiales > Euphorbiaceae > Mallotus > Mallotus repandus. The sequence continues at coordinate 7,613 of CATIWM010186827.1, forward strand.
AAAGAAATGGGAATTATCAGTAGTCAATTTTTGAATAGAAAGTAATGGCTTAGTGAGATAGAGAACATGTAAAACATTATGTAAATGAAAAACATTATGTAAATGAAAAATTTTATCTTTAGACAAAATTGTGGAAGAGCCAGTATTGGCCATTAGCAACTTGAATTTGATCATGTCCCTTATAAGAATCATTGATAGTGAGTGATGAGAGTTCTGGAGTCATGTGATGAGTAGCTCCAGTATTAGGATACCAATAATTTCATAAAGGTCCAGAGGCAGGAAATAGAATCAGAATAGACAGAAGGAGAGGAGCCAGTTGGAAAAGAGCTATGAGTAACATAATTAGCTTGTGGGTGTGATGGAAAAGCACCTGACCTTTGATAATAGCGTTGACATTCATTGGCTGTGTGGTTCCTGTAGCCACAAATTTGACACTTAATTCGGCGTTGCACATTAAAAGAATTTGGGCATTGCATATTAGGATGAGAGAAGCTAGGCCGAATTGTTAAAGGAGATGAAGTAGAATGATTCTTGGTTGCCATGTTAGCTAAAGGAACTTCTTGAGAGCTCTTGAGTAAAATTTCATGAGCCATGAGCTGACCATGAAGCTCATGAAAAGAAATTGGTTCTTGGCATAAATGCAATGCATTGATGATAGGATGAAACTCAGACCCACTGTTGCGATCATAGTTACCGGGTACTCTCATCCCTCCTAAGTACCACGATCTGGTACTCGAGTACCAAAACGTGATACTTTTGGGTTCTGGATCTCTTTGGTACTCGATTCGGAACTCTAAAAATAGAGTACCAATTTTTTTGAAGGAAAAAAATATTAATAGGTAATAAAGACTGAAAAAAAATAAGCCAATAAATAAAATAAGGGCTTGAAGAAATGAAATGGAGCTCATCATATTTAAATGATGATGATGATCAAGTTGAAGCTGAAGTTGAAGTCTCAAAGGCCAAAGCGAAAGAGGATAGTAGCAGTAAACCATCAAATGCAAGAGAGAACAAGAAGCCAAGGAAGAAGAAATTAAAGAAATTATGTTTATCTCTAAGTGACTAGATATTTTGTTTTGCTCTAAATTTAAAATTGCTATGTTTTGTACTCCTAATATGCATGATCAACGTCAACGTTTAATATTAATTTATGAACTATGTTTGATCATTACATGTATTGGTCTGATTTTATTTTTTAGCTTTTGATGTAATTGTTCTAAACTAAAAAGACTCATTAGTATTTGCTAAACGAACCAAAAATATACGTTTGACGTACCACGTACCAAAAAAGCATACCAGCTAAGTCTACCCCCAGAGTATTGTATATATTGATACTGGAGTTCCAAGTACCAATACCTGTACTACGAACCAAAACGTACCGCGTACCTGGTAACTATGGTTGCGATATATCATCGCATTAAATTCAGCAGTGGAGAGGAGTTGTCTAGCTGCGCCGAGCTCATCTGCAGGAGCTTTGAACTGTCATATCATTGCGTTTGAACTCCTGCAAATCGATATACAATTGTAGTTGGCGATTTTGAGATACTGATCCAAAAGCTTTGCCTAAGGCCTGCCATACATCAAGAGAGGATGTTAATCCAATCATATAAGAATAAAACTTCTTCAGACAAGGAAGAGGGTAACCAAGTCATCAACATCTGGTAAACTAGTCAAAAAAATCAGGATTGGGAATGGTAATGGCAGCATTGGTAGGACTGGAAATCTCCTTGGGTGGTGCGGGCCGACTGCCATCAACGAAGGACATCAAATTTTGATAATTAAGTGAAGGAAGAAATTGAGTCTTCCAAGCAAGATAGTTGTGAGGTTTGAGTTTTAAGGCAAAAGTATGGTGTGTCTGGGAAGAAGGAACAGTGGTGAAGGTGGGTGGGTTAGTGGCAGAAACAACAGCAGTATTGCTAGAGGAAGCAGCCATAATTTTTAATTAAGAGATTGGTAAAAAAAAAAAAATAGATATCAGCTCTGATACCATATAAAGTATTGCAGTGGAAAAATTGTATAACAAACTAAGAGTAATTTAAAATACAAAAGATAGTTGATGTTATCATTATCTCTTTACACAAACAACCTAAATTTTTGCCTATTTTAAATTTATGACACCAATATCTATATTTATGACACAAGTATACGTGTTACATTTTATTAGTTAAATATACTAATACATTTGGAGTCTATATTACAAATTTGATCATTATTAGATATAATATGCACAAGTTTTTGGAAGAAACAAATACAATACTAGTTTGTGAATATATATATATATATTCAAACATAAATTATACCCTAAATTTAAAATATTACAATTTTTTAATCTAAAAATGTAAACGCCAAATAAGTATTGGTAAATTCAAAGTCCTGCACCATATGAATGTTTAAGATGATGCCATTAATATAAATTATTTTATTTAAGGAAATATTATTAACCCTACCCTAAATTTTTTGATACAATTTTCAATTATATCTTATTTTCAAGTGATATCAATTTAGTTGTACAATTTTACAAATTGTTTCAATTATATTCAATTTTATTTTGTGAATCTAAATGTATTTTAAAATTTACTTTCAGGTCCTTATAAAATCAATTTATTTATTAAAATCCTCTTCATTTTTTCTAAAAAGTATAAAACCATATTCTGAAATGTTAATATCATCATTTTCAAATTAATCTTAAAAATTAATTTTTAAATATTTTCATAAAATTTTAACCTTTCACATTATTATATAGAATCTCTATTTTAAATTTTTAAAATTTATTTTGGTGCATATTATTTAATTAATACCAAAATCCTAAATTCAATAATCTTTATCCCATTTATTTTATGAGGTAAGAACTCTGCACCTTTTCTTTTGATAATTTTGATATGGAGTCTCCTCATCCTGGAGGAGGGTTGGCCACCCCTGAATCAGCCCCC
>CATIWM010186850.1:0-24069 GCA_949671775.1 Mallotus repandus
AATAATTAAGGTCCAATTGAGCACAATCAAGTAACAAACATGCATAAGACACACTAAACAAAACTTTAATCAAGGATGTACACCAAAATAAACCATAAATCAGAAAGAAAATCACCAATATATTTAATTTAAAGTCACATAAACATCAACAAATATAATCACAATCATCAAAGCAAATCAAGGTTAAGGATTACACTTAAAAGCACTTAAAAAAGAGTTTTGAGAAATGAAAGGAAAATAATTGTAAAATCATTTAAAAATAAAAAAAATAGGTTAAAATACTCAATTTCCACCATCCTAGGATCTTAAGGGAGGGTTAGAATCGAGTTCAAGTAAGTATATATCCTCTAGAACCCTAAAAACCATCATCAGAATCATTTGGAGTGCAAAGGAGTGGATGACCAGACTTGGGGCTTGAACAACTAGTTTTGGTGGCTGCAACAACCCATATGGAAAGGCCAATAGCCAGTTTTGGGCTATGAATAGCCGGTCTGGTTGTTCATGGACCAAAACCAGTTGTTCATGTCTGAACAACACGATTTTGCACTCTTTTGCTTTGCAAACTCTATTTCAATGCCCCAAACCCAAAAAATAAGATGAGAATCAATGAGAGTGATGTTTTAAAAAGTGTTTAGCCTCATAATTTTGCGAAAAACTCACCAAGGAACACAAATTGAATGTAGAGAATTGAAATTGAATAAAAGGGGAAAAGGGTGTTTACAGGTAGGTTTAGGTTTGGATTTGATTCTGATTTGTGTAGAATTGATTTGTAGGAGTTAGGTTTTGGATTTTAATGATTGATTTTGGTTTTTGAGAGTTATTTGAAAAGAAAATAGAGAGAAATTAGGTTTAGAGAAATTTTGGCATAATTTCTCCTAATTTTCCCTATTTTCCCCTAATTTCTAAAACTTTTTAGAGAGAGATCTTTCTTGATTTTTGTGCTGGAATTCTCTTAATTTCAAGAGTGGAAAAAACTCTCTCCCCCAAAAAGTCCCCTAAAAAGTTCCTCAAAGCTTTTATTTATAGGCAACTCAAGGTAATGGCATTTCTTATAATTTCCTTTGAATATTCAAGGTTATTATGTAATAGTATATACTCTTCCTCTTATGTGGTGACACTTGTCCTAGAATATTCCAAATTTGGAATATTTTAAACTTGGAAAGCGCCTTTTTTGACAAGTGTCCTTTTTCGATAAAGACAATGAGAGGTAGACAGTTGTGGGACCTAGTCTGACCGCGGGAGGTCAAAATTTGACTTTTTGTCAAATGGTACCCACTGACACACTAGAATTTTAGAACACAGTTTTAGACTGAAATTCAACTCCGGGGACTCTGTTTGATCGCCAAAAAGTTATGTTGACCAAAGTTTGACCTTTGTGCTCGGGGCTTTCAGAGGTTAAACTGAAGCTTCAAGAATCAAAACCAGACTGAAAACTATAGAATATAGACTGTAAATAGACCTTACATAGGATTGTACTTATTATTTTAGAAGACATAACTCAGGTGAACTTCTCTCTGATTATTCTTCTCAAACCTCTTTCTCAATACCAAAATAGTTAGGTTTAGGTTTGATCAGGGTTTGGTTAGGTCTTAAAATGGTGTAATTGGTGATCGGGTATGGTTTTAGTGGTTCGGTGGGTTTTGAAATGGTTTGAATTTCAATTCTCTTCATCAAATTTATTGTCTAATGAGACATTTTAGATGTTTCATCATCGGCTATCAGGGTTTTGAAAAATGACCCCAACAGTTTGCTTCTTGCTTTGGTGGAATTTGTGTGTTCTTACCAAAATATGTGATAAAAGAGATTTGATTTGTATGTCATGGTAGTCACACACAAATTCTGACAAAGCATAAAACAAACGCTAGTGTTTAGAGATCATACCTAAGTGCTTTTTTGCGTGTCATTTTCCATTGCTGCCTATGAACTTAGACTTGAAAACAAAGGTTAGCAATGTAAATTTGTTTGATATTAAAATTAAGAATAAGTTCATAGACTTATGAGTCCTCAGACACTTATGACATTGTCGTTAGCCAACACTGGGCGTCAAACAGGATTGAAATTATCGTTAGCCTACACTGGGCTGCAGACGGGATTGAAATTATCGTTAGCCTACACTGGGCTGCAGACAAGATTGAAATTGTCGTTAGCCTACACTGGGCTTCAGAAGGGATTGAAATTGTTGTTAGCCTACAGTAGGCTTTAGACGGGATTAAAACTATCGTTAGCCTATACTGGGCTTCAAACGGGATTGAAATTGTTGTTAGCCTACACTGGGCTTCAAATGAGATTGAAATTGTCGTTAGCCTACACTAGGCTTCAGACGTGATTGAAAATGTTATTAGCCTACAATGGGCTTCAGATAGGATTGAAATTATTGTTAGCATACATTAGGCTTTAGACGAGATTGAAATTGTTATTAGCCTTCACTAGGCTTCAGATAGGGTTGAAATTGTTGTTAGCCTACACTAGGCTTCTTACAGGATTGAAATTGTCGTTAGCCTTCATTGGGCTTCAAATAGGATTGAAATTATCATTAGCCTACACTGGGCTTCAGATAGGATTGAGTCTGTAGACTCCCATAATTAAAATGAATTAGTTAAAATCTCAAATACAAACTCATCAGAATTTGCATTTGATGATTTGACATTTTAATTTTGAAAATAAACATTGGGGATTTGGATTTTTGAATTTTTTTTATAAATTGAAAAAATTTGTTGAAAATATACTGTAATTTGAAAAACGACTGTAATTTTGAGATATGACTACAATTTTTTGAAAGAAAATCCACTGGGGAATTTTATTTTTGAAAACAAACATTGGAAATTTGAATTTTTGAAATTTTTGATAAACTGAAAAGACAGCTAAAAACAAACTATAATCTGATAATAATTTTGAAAGAAAACCCACTAGGGAGATTTATTTTGAGTAAATATGATGCAAACATGCAACAAAAAGGAAAGAGTTACTTACTTGTGAGATTTTTCTTTGTTAGGAGCTTTTTTGCACTTTTAGTGGCATTTTTGTAATTTCACCCTCCAGCTTTTATTTATATCCACATATCTATATCTATATAATTATCCAAAAACTCACAGAAAATCCTTTGAAATTCAGATGGCATAATGGAGAACTCCAGCACCATTTGGACGAAAATCAGTGCATCCTCTAACTAGAAAATGAGGAGGATTACAAGTTCTAATAATCAAATTGCTTCCAGAAGAGGCTCCTCCATTACTCTGCAATCTTTCCAAGCACATTTGCTTAGATCTGGTTAGTTTATCTTATAATTTCTTTGAAATTTCTGGTTCCCATGCACCTAGGATCATGATTTAGGCTAAGTTTGATGTTTAGGATGTGTTTAGGTTGGATTTTTGTGTGATTGGGTGAATTTTTTGGCCAAGAATGATGAATAACTAGTTTTGGCACATGAACAACTGGTTTTGCCCCCTCAATAGCCTGATTTGGTTATGTTTTTGGGCTGATTCAAAGCCTGAACAATCAATTTTGCCTGATGAACAACCAAACCGGTTGTTCATCAATTTTTGATAAATTTTGGGTCTTTTTGGGTGGTGATTGGCTAGGGTTTTATTTTTGGGTGTTTTGGTGTTTCAGATAGATAAAGTCAAACTGATAAAAGGTGATGGAAACCTTGGATTATGATGCGAGTTAGAATTATAATACCCTAGTCTCTAAGGACTTAGTATAGAGCAAGTAGGGTGTCGATCCATAGGGAATTCGAGGTAAATATTATATTAATCGAGTAGATAGTAAGATGGATAGGAAAATAAAATCACAAAGATAATCAAACAAATAAATCAAAATCAAAATAATTACTCTAATACTAAAACTACAAATTACTAAAGCTTCTGATCAAAACACACAGAAGAATTACAATGGCAATCAAATAAGGACATGTAAATTAATTATTCTTGACTTAATGATTGGAAATTAGTGCATATAATATTTAAAAGCAACTCTCGTTCGTCATGTTTAAAGTAAAGTTCCTAATTGCAACTCTCGTTGTCAATTAAAAGTGTTCCCTCCTAGAGTCTGCAAGTCCTCTCGGTTCATTGCAGAGATAGGAAGCAACCAAAAATGATATTATACCAAATAAATCCTAAAAATCAACTCTCATTCTCAGATTAGGATATTCCCGTCTAGAGTCTACAAGTCCTCTCGGTTCATTCAATCAATGTTGCAATTCATTCAAAGACTTAGCCACTAAACATGGTTAATTAAATCAAGAGACAATGAAAAACAATATAGAAGAGAAGAGATTGAGTTAATAAAACCCCTTTTAATTTTCTTCTAGCCGAAAATGATCTCCCTTGGATAAATCTATCTAAAAGTGTATGTATATTGTCTCTCTATATCTCCCTCTATGGCACTAGGCACTAATGGCCCATATATATATAGGCCTTAGTGGTGGTTACAAGAAGTTACAAAATAGAAGGGCACTTTTAACATGAAGGGTTACAACCCTATACAAAATATATAACTTCTGGGGTATTTTTTTCTTTCTAAATGACTTTATCCCTGGAAATTTCTTTATCAAAGTTCTAGATCTTTGAGTAATCTTTCCAAGGCAACTTGAATCACCTCATTTGGATGTCGGTAGAGGAAGTTATGACCGAAATACGAAAACTGCTCATTCCAGAATCTTCTAGGCCTCTTGTCCCTGTACCGAGTCATTCCAGGGTGCCGACTCGTTACAGAAGCTCTCCGTAATGACTCGTCCCATGTGTAACGACTCATGACAGAGTCCTTTCTTCCAAAAATGAGTCTTTTTGCTCTCCAACTTTTTTTAACCAATTCCAAGCCCTTTTTCAACGATCATTAGACCTAAGAACACATCAAAACATACAAAAAAACCTAAAATGCAATTGGAAATACATACCAAGAACATAAAAACACAAAATCATAAACAAAATAAATAATATAACTACTAAATTTCTCCTAAATAAGTATGCATATTTACATTGCATCAAAGGGTTCTTCTGGATGATGATGATTGAAGACTGCATCAGATTCATAAGAAGGTGCCACAAGTGCCAAATTCACGGGGACATCAGCCATCTTCCGCCAACCGAGCTATACTCTATCTCTTCTCTAGGGCCCTTCTCAACATAGGGGTTAGACATAATTAGAAAAATTCACCCAACAGCCTCGTATGGACATAAGTTTATCCTAGTAGCAACTGACTACTTCACAAAGTAGATTGAAGTAGAATCATACGCAAAACTGGGGGCAAAACAAGTGGCAAAGTTCTTTAAAAAATTCTATTCTATTAATACATGATTCCCCATCATATAGTTTTAAATAATAGTGTTCAGTTCCAAGGGAAGTGAGAGAATTACTAAGGAGTTATAAGGTGGAGCATCACAAATCCTTACCCTACAATCCACAAGCAAATGGGGTGATCAAAGCTGCAAACAAAAACATCAAAAAGATCTTGTCAAAGATGACTCAGGCTTACTATGATTAGGCAGATAGACTACCATATGCTTTGTGGGGATACCGAACAATAGTCAGAACTTCAACAAGAGACACTACTAGTATATGGATTAGAAGCAGTACTCCCAGTGGAGATGGAAATCAAATCACTATTAATAACAATCGAATCTAAACTGCCTGCAGTACAATGGGTTTGACAAAGGCATGACAACTCACCATTCTGGACAGTCAGAGACTCAGAGCACTGTATCATACGTAGCTATATCAAGCTCGATTGGCTAGGGCTTTTAACAAAAAAAGTTAAACAAAAGAGTGTGAAAGCATGAGACTGGGTGCTAAAGCAAGCCAAACAGAATGTCTCAAACCCTAGAGGGAAGTTCAGGCCAAACTGGGAAGGCCCATATTTGGTCAGAACAGTTCTATCAAGAGGAGCTGTTGAGATCATGGATTCAGAAAGGAATGAGTTCTCTGAGCCTACCAACACAGACCGCTTAAATAAGTACTATGTTTAGAGGAAAAAAAATCCTACTAAGTTGAAAATTGAGAAAGGCAGCTAGGACAAAAATTAAGGAATTTCCCGCTAGGTGGAAAACCCGAAAGGACACTCTAGGCAAAAGTTAGGGAGGTGAGAGAAAATACTTAGTTAGAAAACTAGAAAAGGCTGACTAAGGATAGGGGTACTGGCAAATCAAAATTATTATAATTGCAGCTGTGCTTTTCTTAAATGCCTTCAGTAAATATGCGAATGCTTGTTAAGTCATGTAAGTACATTTGAGAAAATGCAATGCATTATTATAATTTGAATCCGACGAGCATGCTAAGTACAATTTGTATATTTTCATTACATGCTTGCAGTTCTTACTTGTTTCATTATTTCTCCTCCAGATTGTCAGCCACTATCATCGAACCTCAAGAAAAAAACCCAGCTAGGGGCGAAGAGCTCTGAAAAGAGACACCCTAGGCAAAAGAGGGTAGAAAAAAATAGACCCATATAAGCGCGAAGAGCTCTAAAAAGAGATGCCCTATGCAAAAGAGGGAAAATAAAATAAAGAGGTTGACAAAGAAGAATAATCAAAAATAATAGTCATAGTTACATGAATAAATGTCATAATCAGGAAGATACAAGTCAGTCAATCCAGAGTAAAACAACAAGAAGCTATCAGTACTATGTACAACACATGGACAAATGTCCAGATACAACACCCAGAGTTCATATCCTCAGGAAAATAATACAACATTATATAACCATAGCCAAAAGTCTATACCTAGCATCCTAAAAACAACTACATCGGCTATGGGTGATATCAAGAACAAGAGCTGAATCCACTCAGGCATCCCCTCATCCAAGCCGGGCTCCGCATCCTCTACTTCCATCTCAAAAGCTGCCAGTCACACATGCCCCTAATCAATATGCTCTTGATAAGAAATTTTTGCTCCCTCTCCCACTCATGACTAGTAAGGATATACTCACTCTGCATTAGATAAACATCATGAATCATATTTCATGCATTCATAAAAACATATGCATTTGCATAAAACATGTGCTAGTGAACTCCATGAAATACTCCTGTACGCTAATCGTAGCAGTATACCAAGATTGAGTAGTGGAAACAAGCACCTGCAAAGCAAAAAAGATCAGATAATGTACAAATTAAGGAAAGAGAAAACCCTCACAAAGTCAAGAGACTAACATGAGTAGCGTCTGCAAGCACTACATCCGAAAGTGGTGTACCAGCTATAGGCAAAGAAAAGCATGCTCCAGCTCTTGTAACTGATAGCCCGTACAACATCGGAGGTGCCATACTCATAAAATAACTAAGAACGACACCACTAGATCCCACACCACTGGCATGTGCCATCCCCTTAGTCCTAGGGCCACTTTCCTAATCTGATCTCCTTCAACGACATCCATAATGCTACAGATAAACTCTCATAACTCATGTTATTTATTGTTTAATGCTAACAAAGTTTGTTACATGCTTATATGAAAACAGAGAAAAAACAAAGCTCATGAGCATATTGGGTCAAAAGATGCTACCTTAGAAGCGAAGCAACCTTGGGATGCCCACGAAGTCCAAACTCTAGGACCCGAAGGCTGTGAAGGATTTGCCTGAGGAGGTAATTCACTAGCCACAACATCAATCAACTATGGCACCCGAGTCATCATATAAGAAAAATGAGCTCCCTTCAGAAAATCCTCAAAAGGATACCCTCTCTCAGCTTCGTCGAGCTCCTCTCCAATAAGCTTTCGACCCAAAATTATGTCTCTAGGAGGAGCAATGGGAACTCTCCTTATAAATGATCCATCCTACTAGCGATAGACCCACTCACCCAGATACCACACCTTGTCGATAAGGCCGAGTAGTAAAACCCTCCTCTGTGTCAAGTGCCAAGCCACCCCCATCTTAATCGACCAGTCCTGATGCTTCATCCACCAGTAGGGACAAATCTACCCAAGAAACATATAATCAAAATGTTGCCAAAGAATGAGAAAGCAAAATCAAAATGCACTATACCTGACTATAGGCCAACCTACTCTATAAACCCTTGCCTCTGCAAGACTCTCGATCAAGCCAAAAGTCTTCCTAATCCATCGTGGAAGACATAGAAAGCCACTCTCAAGAATGCACTCAATAACGGGATGAGGAAGCACCCCAAACTCGTAAGCCCAAACCTATTAGGAAAAAAGGAATTAGAACACTAAAAAATGAAACAATCCAAAAGAAAGAGACCACACTCACATCCAGCATGAACAAGCAACTACAAATGTGTGAACGTCCTCTACAAGCTACATCAAGGCTAGAGTACATGTGAGCAAAAGCGGTTGTGGTGCCCCAGCTACACTTCAACAGATCCCTCAAGTTCCTCAGAATAGGTAACAACTGTAGGAAGCCAGTGCTGGAGCCATTCAGAAAGATAACGGCACTAAGAAGGTAGAACAAGAAACACCTAACCAACTACTTCGAGTTAACATGACCCGCATCGTGCTCCAACCTAACTCTCTCCACAAGCTGCGTATGCCGGATCAAAGAGGAGCAGCCAGACTTCACAAAAGCAGTAACATCGAACAGATCCTTCAACCATCCGTTCCTCACCACAATAGAGCTATACTCCTTTCTACTCAAAAGGACAGGCTCCCCAAAAGAACTCAGCCCCGTAATGGTTGTAAAATCAAGCGGAGTGATAATTATCTCCCCAAAAGGCAAATGGAATGTGTGGGTAGTATCCATCCATCACTTAATGAGAGAACACATCGCAGCCTTACTCGATGCATATGAGCCGTAAGTAAGAGCAGAAATAATGCCATCAAAGCCCTTCTCGATAACCATCTGCTTCACACTCGGAAGAAGGCCCTGATAGTACGGGCTAACCTTATTAAAGCTACCAGGCAGCTGAACGACATGCCCAGAGGACTGTAACCAATAGGTAAATCAGTTATAACATTCATCAGATACTAAAAATTCTTTTTCCATCATCTTTGTAAAGATATATAACAACCAGAGATACACATACAATAAAATTAGACAACCAAATATAAGCTACAATGAGAGCTAAACTACAACAAGTGCTAAAATAAGACATCTAGAGCTACACAGACACCAAGTGCTAAAATCACACAGCTAGAGCTACATAGATAGCAAGTGCTAAAATCAGACAACTAAAGCTACACAGACAGCAAGTGCTAAAAATAGACAACTAGAGCTACATAGACAGTGAGTACTAAAATCAAACAATAAGAGCTACAACCAGAGTAACACATATAATAAGTGCTAAGGCAGATAGCTAGAGCTACTACAAGTTCTAAGTAAGTAAATGGCAAAAGCTAAGTAAGCAAAGCCACAACATGAGATATCACAGCAATGACTAAGTGAGTGAACTAATCGGATGGGGATGAATAGTCCAAGCATGACTCTCAAGGCTATAGACAATAGGAATTGGATCTCCTCGAGAAAGTTGAGGTGGACGAGAAGAGGCTCCACCACTGGTCCGAGCAGCCTCTGTAACTCCAGTAGTAGAAGAAGTCCATGTACCAGTCTGTCCAAAAACTACCTCATCGTCTAAAACAAACTCATCAAAAGAAAAAGAAGTAGTATTCATACCACCAAAGTCACTAAGATCATCCAGAATAGGAGGGAAATCCATAATTCTCGCACAACGCGAAGCAATAGAACAACAATAGAAGAAAAGACACTACGAAAACTTAAAAAGGGCATATAGAAAGTCAAAAAAAATCAGTTATATCAGCATTCCATTTGCTTGTCACCTCAGGAAGATCACAAAAGCATCATCCCACCTCAGCTGAGGAAGTTGCAAAAGCACACAAATAGACAATAATTCCTCCAACCAAATGCCACAACATCAACAACGATGGGCCTGACGTCAAAAACTAAATGGCACACCACAGGTAAGTACCTCTTCCCCAAAATGGTTTTTCCATCTCTACATTGCTTCACGTGTATTGACATCAGTGCTAGAGGACTATGCAACACTTGTAAAGTAGGGGGCAACTGTCATACATTTAATTTTGACTGACCCCAAAAAGGTCTAGTGATGAAAATATCCCTATAAATATGACAAGTGTATGTTCATTTGTACCACCTATGAATTATGCCAAGAGTTTGAAAAGCCTAAACTAAGCCTTCAGAGAGAAAAATTGACTTTTGAAATCATTAATTCGCACCCTAATTTTATGAATTACAAATTTTTGGAGTGGTAAGTCGCTCATTTCGAGCAGTCGTTGCTCAAAATGAGAAACTCATCAGACTAGTGTTTGTCTTATGAGACCGGATTTCCACTTCATAAAATTGGAAGCCAATTTTGACAAAACGAACATTGGAAACGTGTCCGAAAGCTCCTAAAACCCTAGAAAAACACCCTCTAAACAACACGATCGGAGCTTGAGAAGGCTACATGACACGAACAAGTCCATGATCATGTGCACTAGAGGCGTGATCAGGCATTCCTGTACGCGTGCACACTCATAAAAGTGGACACACACGCATATTGGGACACGTGATCACATATTTTTAGGCACTTTTCCTTATAAATAGGGGCCTCTACCTCCCATTTTGAAGGCGGCCTACATACATTGAAGCACTATCAAATTGAAGACTTAGGAGTCCTAATTTACACACTTTTTGCTCACCCATTGAATTTTCATAGGATTTTTTAGAACGCTTTCGAACCAAACCCACCCTCATCTTTTTCAAAGCACACTTCAAAGGTATACGAATTTGCATTACACACATCATTTTCAACCTCTCAACAAGGACAGCTTGTGAATCCTATGAAGCTAAAGCTTCAAAAACACCAAATAAGCTCAGTCAAATTTGAGGACCAAATAATCATTTTTGCACGCTTATTTTATTGTTCTGCATTTTACTTTATTGCCACTAACAGTTGAGAAATTGTTGTGATTATATGATGAGACTGGCAATTTGCATGCTGATTGAATAATCTCTTATTTGTTTGCTTATAATAAATCATCATTGTGCATCAATATGCATTCAATAAACATAAAAGCTCCTTATCTAAGCTAAAGCTTTGATCTTATAGTCCAATGATGTTATCATCATTTATTATCTATCTTCTCATTTAGAAATGCTTTCTAATAATTCTTGCAAGCACATGAACTATGTGCATGTATTTAATCATTCATGATGCATCAATCATCTTTGTCATGCTTATCTGCTGTTCAAGTGGAGTAATATATGGAATTACACATAGTTTTGTTTATATCTAGCTTACAGGTATTTTATAGATCAGGAATAGATTTACATTTTCGCAATCTTCTTTTCCTTTTTCAAATGTATTTACTAGGAAAGCCTTGTAAATAATTATGCTGAATTTCTTATACATTCCTTTATTATCAATGTGCTTGTCTGAATGCATATTTATCAACTATCATTACGAAAACTAGGGTTTTGTGGTAGCCATATACTGAGTATCATAATAAGAAATAGTCAAAAAGTAGATGAGATCTCTCCGGCTCAGAATCTCTGTTGGGGACGACACTCGTTGAGTGACCCGAAGCCGTCCCTTTCATCTTTTCCTGGTTTTCTAAAAACTAGGTGGCGACTCCAAACACAAAGCATCGTGTATTCCCTCGAGGCCAATCATTTGTCCTTTTCCTATAAATAGAACGGATGTCCCATTTGGAAAATTTTCCATGTCCCTCGGAATCGGAAAGACACCCCACCCCGAAACATCATTCCCTCGATTGTTCATAATTGGACTCCCCTTCCGGATCTTTTTGAGCTTATTTATCCCTTCCATGAGCACTCTGGGCAGCTAGAGGTTGTGTGTTCATATTATTCTCCATATTACCCACTCCAGGATAACTATTTTGGATTTGGGCATTCAATTATTGTTGCATAAGAACCATCCATATGGGCTTGGATGTTCTGGATCATTGCCTCTTTACTTGTTGGAGGCAAGATGAGTGTCTGGGTTACTATGTTTAAGTCTGGTGAGTCTGTGATAGGAGTTCTTGAGAGGCTTGGGAAATGTATGGAAGGAATAGGTAAGCCAGTGTGATGCAGGGGAGCATAATAGGGAAAGCTTGTACTTAGAGTTGTCCATCCTTAGGCAACACTGGATGTTGTATGTGTGTTAAAAGAAATTTGTGACGACGACCCAATATGTTGAATAAGAGCTAATAGATCGATGGGCGGGATGGGAGCTAATTGAATAATTGGAGGAACAGGCACTGGTGGGTTGGTATGAGTATCTAAGGTTGTACTTGGTGCATTAATCTAAGTATCTGTTTGGTGTGTTGATATGAGTATCTGTGCTTGGTGGTGGACTAGATGCCACAGTGTAAGTTGCTTGTGCTTAGTGGATGATCATGGTTTTCACTCAAGAGGTTTCCCACAGACGGTGCCACTTGATAACTTGATTTCTAGAACCTCCGAGTTCTGCAATCAAGCAACCAACAAAGAAGCAAGGTGAGATGTGGGGTTTTCCCCCAAAACCCTTAGATGCTTAAGTCAGAGAGGGTAGAGAGAGAATTTAGAGAGAGAGCTAAATGAATAGAATGAATAATAAAGGGAGAAGTAATGAGTATTTATAGAGAATATAGTGCTAAAACCTGAGAGGAGTAGGATTCCTCTTTTGCGTAGGACTTGTTCTTATTTGGGAGGTTTCCTTCCTGATCGGGGAGGCTTTCTAATTAGGGACTCCTTTTCCTACTTGGATTGGGTATCTTTGTTCTGCAACCTTTTATTTAGGAAGATAAAATATTAATTGAATAGGAATATACCTATAGGGTATTAAGTATTATTGCTTTTGATGTCGGTTGGCTAATTAAATTGTCGTTGCAATTTCTTAAAAAATGAATAATTTTTTTTCTATATAAAATATTATATTCAATCATTAAATATATGCATTTATATATTTCATATTTAATTATAATAATATAATAATAATATTTATCTATCATAAAATTAAATTATTATATATAATATATTTAAAATGTATAAGAATTTTTCTTTAAAAAAATGGGCAGAGCCATTTGGCATATGTAAATTCCAAGTTGAAGAGATGGAAAAGATCCGGGGCTTGCACGCCTAGATGCAACTAAGTTCCATTTATTTGGTAAAAAATAAGGATAAAATTAGAATTAGAATGGATGATTTCAATTTTTAATGTTTGGTTGACTAAAGTTTAATATGAAAAAGTGAACATGATTCCTCATTAATGGGAATCACTATTCTACTTAAATTTTAGAGAATGACTTTTGATTTTTTTTTAAATCGAATCAAATTAATTATAAATTGATCAAAGATTTAAATATTAACATTTATTTTTAAAATTTATAAATAAAACATATAAATTAATAAGAATATGTAAAAATGCTTGAATAAAAAATACTTACAAAAAATAAATAATTTTTATAATAATTTTTTAAGAATTATAGTAATATTTTTATAAATAAATATTTTAAAAACATTTTATAATAGATAATTATAATATTAATTTTTAATATATAAATTAATTTAATGTCAATTTTTATATATATAAAATAATTAAAAAATTAATTTTTCATAAAAAATTAATTGTTAAATAATATTAATTCTCATTAATATTTTTCGCGAAAGAACCAAATACCTTCTTATTCACTTTTCATATCTATTTCTGTTGTTTTTAATAATTGATATATATATATATATATATATATATATAAGTAGAAATAGAAATGTTGTTATCTAGAAGTTTGTTAGGATATTAGTAGCCAAGAAATAGGTGGAGATAAATTAAGGAGGAAAAATGAACTTTTTTTTTTGTTAATTTATATATATATATATATATAAGTAGAAATAGATATGTAGTTATCTAGAAGGTTGTCAGGATATTTGTAGCCAAGAAATAGGTGGAGATAAATTAAGGAGGAAAAATGAACTTTTTTTTTGTTAATTTATAAATAAAAATTGTATTAATTTTTATTATAATTTTTGGATTATTTTAATGTTATCTTATTTTATTTTAGAATTTCATCTATAATCTAAAAATATTTTGAACTTTGATCTAAATTAAATTTCTATACGTTGATTCTTTTTACTCATAAAAAGTAGAGTACACGTATTTCAACCAGAGATTACGAAATAAGCGAACAAGCACCAATCTACAGAATCATAATATAACATTTTTTTCTTTTTTTTAACTCTTAAGATTATATAAAACTAGGGTTGTAAACAAATTGAGCTGCTCACGAGCAGTTCAGTGTTTAACTCGATAAAAAATTTGTTTGAACTTAGATATTAAACCTTGTTTAATAAACGAGCCGAGCTCAGATTATACAAAGTTTGGCTCATAAAACTTGTGATCTAGTTTGTAATTGTAATGATTAATAGTTGGATTTAAATATGTAATATATAAATTAATATTAAAAAAATATTTTAAAAATACACTATTAGAATAAAATTATAATTATTTATTAAATATATTGTACTTTATTTAGTAAATAATTTATTTTAATTTTTTAATGTATAATTTTAATTTATAGTTTGCATTTTTTAAAAATTCTTTAGGCTCATATAATCTTGCGAACAATTCTTGAACACCAAGTAGCATAGCAAGTTCAACTAGATTATAAATTAACCAAGTCTGAGCTAGCCAAAACTCAACTTGACTCGATTACACCTCTAAATAAAACACAGAGAACTCATCCACTGTTATCCTTATACAGAAGATCTAAGAAGTCAGGATGAACATTAAAACATTTCCCTCAAAATCAAATTCAACTCTTTTTCTAGATATACAAATAACAACTTTATTTTCTTCTCTGAGAATATGGTTGAACTGTATAGTTGATCTTCCCCTCGTCGAGTCATAAATTTCCTCCACTACTGCTGCAACCTCCCAAGGTTGCATTTATTTAGTTGAATTGGTTATTTGAACAGCTTGTAAGCAATTAGGCTCTATAGAAATGGATTGAGTTGGAAACCTGCTGATAAGCCTAGTAACATCTCTTATAGCCATTAGTTATGCTCCATGTAGTACGAAAATGAAAATGGAAAAATAGAGAAATGTGAAAATGAGTATTGCAAAAATGACGTTTCTTAAAAATATTGGAAAAAAAATGTGGAGAAATGTCTAAGTATTAAAAATATTGGGGTATATAAATAAATATTAAAAATATATGAATATATATAGATATAACTTTTATATATAAATATTGAAATTTTTTTATTTATTCTATCAATTAATAGTATAATTATAGAAATTATTTTGTTCAGTTAAGAAAAATATAAATTTATTTTTTAATTTGTCTCCTTTCTTATTGAGGAAAATATTAAATAAATATATTTTAAAGTTAGAAATGCATTTTCTAGTAAAAAATGTGTTTCCTAATTTTTAATATTTGCAAAAATGGTCCTTAAATATTTTCGAAGAGTGTCTTTAAGTTTTCGATATGGAAACATTTTCAAAACTTGAAAACGTCTACTAGGAGACATTCTCGTGCATCATAGGTTCTACTTGGAGGGCTAAAAGAATATTGAACTTCTTTGTAGTTTGGTGGATGATGTAACCTTTAAAGTCTTTTCATATGGAAGTAATTTGACTGCTATATTGAATTAAATTTAAAAGATGCATCATAATTGATTTTCCAATATCCCTCCTGTGGTGCTTTCCATTTTGTTCACTTGACTATTCTAGTTGTTTGTAACTCCCTGCTCTATCTGAGCAACTAGCTTATTGATGGTTGTCAAAATAGGGTTCCAATAGGTATAGAGTTTCCTTATTGTTTCCAGAGGTCCTTCCAATATCTCATTAAAAATATAATTGTTATGAGCCTTCAACATATACCATCACATCCAGAGGGGCATGTTAGCTTGATATACATGTTTAGAACATTTATTATTTCTTTGTGGATAAAAATAGAACTTAAATACTAGGGATAAGACAAATTAAAATAGAGCCAAACTTTGCCACCAACTTAAAATGGGATGGTTCTCCTTCCATTATTGTAAATCCTTGAACTTTCATATTGAGTAACTGTGTTTTGGTATTTGATAAGCCTTTTTTCATCATGACATAGTACCTACAAACACTTCTCTATATCCTCTAAATCATAAGATTTTGCCAACCTCCTTTGTTGGACTTCACTCACACAATCATTAATCATATCAATTCTTATGCAATTATCAGAGTTAGAACGATGCTTCATACCTTAATACACATTAAATTTATTGTTACCCTCACTTAGTCTCATTGCGAGAGTTCTACTATATAGATCTATGATAGCATTAGTAGTGTACATGAAAGGCATTCCAAGAATGAAAGGGACATCTTCATCTTCCTTAAAATCTAATACCACGAAATCCACTAAAAAGATGAACTTCCCTGCATTTACTAGGACATCCTCTGCTATTTCTTCAAGTTTCTTAATAGTCTTATCTGCCAATTGCAAATAGATGTTTGTTGCTTTTGCTTTTCCCAAAGTAAGCTTCCTGTAAATTTAAAGGCATTAAATTAATAGAAGCACCTACAAAGAGCTTTTTGTAAATTTAAATTACCAACAGGGCAAGGTATAGTGAGACTCCCTGGATGTTTACACATTAGTGGAAGTTTGTTTAAAATGATGGCACTACACTCTTTACTAAGTGTAATATTCTAAAACTCTTGCAACTTCTTTTTGCTAGAAATAAGCTCCTTCAATAATTTAGCATATTTGGGCATTCTTGCAATTGCTTCCACCAATGGTATATCGATGTGTAGCTTCTTAAACATCTCCAAGAACTTAGCAAGTTATTGATCATGCTCTTTCTTTATAAGCCTTTAAAGATATGGAACTGGTGGCTTATATGGCTTGAGTGGTGGTGATGGAGATTCCTTCTTTTTATTATTATCATGTTCTACATCTTTCTCCTCAATCTGGAGTTCAACATGTTTTGTCTCTTTTCCTACCTTATTCTCTTCTTCATTACAAGATGTAGATGCACTTTTTTTTGTGGTTGTAATTATGTACCACACCTCAAAGTAATTTCTTTAACATACTCCTTAGGATTCTTCTCTATATTACTAGGAAGACTCCCTTGATTTCATATGGTTAAGTTGTTAATTGAGGATGAATAATTTCTGAAAATGAGTTGGCTATCTTGATGCATTTTCTCAAATATCTCTAAAAGAGATTTATTGCCTTATCCTACTGATTCATCTTGGTTGCCTTCATATCCATGAATTTCTCCATTTTACTCTCTAAAGAAGGTGAAGAAGAAGAAGAAGCAGCTTTTTCTTATTGAAAGTATAATTTACTATGATCTTAATAAGCATTACAACCTCCAAAACCTAGTGGTACTTGAGGTATCCATTGATTACTTTTTTGATTGCTCCATTCGAAGTTTTGATGATTATTCCAACTTGGGTTATATGCATTACCTAGCACAGGATTCTATCATTGACCTTTGTTTAACTTGCCCATATAGTTCATGTTCTCCATGGATAAACTCTGCATAAATTGGCACTCAATGGTAGGATGTCCGCCATTACAAAGCTCACAAGTTGAAAGAGCTGACGAAGATATTGTACTAATGTTCATTTTGTCCATTCTTTTTATCAAGGCATCTAATTTTGCATTCAACATTGTTAACCCATCCACTTCTAGTGCACTTCCCTTTCTTGGTATAGCTCTCATTAGACCAAAAACTCGGTGTATTTGCCATCTTCTCAAAAAGATCTAAATCATCCTCTAGTGTCTTAGACATGATTGTTCCTTCAGTAACTACATCTATATTGACTCGGACTGATGGGTTCACACCCTTATAAAAAGATTGAGCCAAATTCCTTGCAAGTATCAAATGTAATGGAAATTGTCTCTGTAAATCCTTGAATCTATCTCAATATTCATAAAAGCTTTCATCCTCCCTCTGATAGAAAGAATTAATCTCATTTTTTATTCTCATTACTTTGTAGGTGGAAAGTATTTGTTCAAAAATGATGTATACATCTCTTGCCAAGTGTTAACAGAGTTAGGTGGCAAGCTATTAAACAATTGCTTCACTCTATCAGTGAGTGAGAAAGGAAAAAGTATCAGTCAGATAGCTTCTGGTTTCACCCCATTCATTATAAAAGTAAAACAATACTCTAAGAATCATGTCATACGACCTATTATATCTTCTTGTGGTAATCCACTAAAGTGGGAGTTCTGAATCATTTGAATCATGGCTGGCTTGATTTCTAAATCATTAACAATAACTGCTGGTTTTATAATAAAATTCTGATCCCCTTACATGTAGGGACTAACAAATTCCCTTATAGTTCTTTGAATATTCTGTCTATTCTGATTTTCAGGCTGTCTTGTAGGTGGTTGGTTTTATTGATCATTACCCCCATCTATAATTCCATTTTCATCTCCATTCTTCGTGTTCCTTTGTCTTCTTAATCTCTGCAAAAAGTTCTATCAATATTAGTAGCTAGAGATATCAATAATTCACATTGTCTAATAGTATTGTGCATTGAGCGTATGCACTAGCAAAGGTTTCAAATAAGACAAAGGAAAACTTGAAAAAGCCAAAATAATGCAAACTAAATTAATTAAAAAGAAAAGTCTAAATCAAACAATACAAATTTTATCATAATATCAACTTATCACTCCTCGGCAATAGTGCCAAAAACTTGGTGCGTGAAATCCGCAAGAGCACGGAGTCATCCAAGTAGTAAAAATATCTCACATAGTGAGTGGATTTTGATTATTGGACTGTTTTCTATGTTTATTTGTCTAGATGATCGAAAGAGATTTTTGCTAAAAATTAAACTAATCTAAGAAAACACAATTAAGTTACTCTAAAATTTATCAATTAAATGAATGTTATGGTTTTTATTTTAATATCCCTACCACTTATGAATTTATTCCATTTCCTAACCATCTTTAGACTTATGAAAGTCTCTATCAAACACTTGCATAATTTATAATCACAACAACTACCCAAGTGATTAGCTCTAAGCAAGCTTTTCAAGGAATATAAACAATGAAACTATCTCTCAACCAATTTGATTAATTAATAGATTATTATTTTATTCTCAATAAGGATCTTCTCTCGATTTCCCCCTATTGTCTAGTTTAATTCCTAGGTGCACAGTCTTAGGAAAGCATTAAGTTCAATAATAATCATGGATTATAGATTTAGTGATAAAAAATTTAACCAATTAAGTCCATTTTTGAGTCAGGTCTAAAAACGCCAATTACTAATTTAGCTACTCATGGAAATCAAGAAAAAAAGGAGAGAAATTGAGAATTGCAAACATAGGCATTATAATATATTAAATAAAGTAAAAAAGAATAATTAGAAGGACAAAACCACTTGTTATTATTTTTCTCTTGAATAAGGGTCATAATTATTCTTCAATCTTCTACTCTTGATGATCCTTGAGTAGATAACAAAAATCCCAATGAAAATTGAAAATTAAAGTTTCTAATGTAAAGAGGGCTGAAAATAAGAGTAACCAACCTCTCCCGTCTCTCAAAAATAGATAAAAACCTTACTATATATAATGTACCCTTAAAAACCCTAAAATAAACTTCCTAAATTTGAGTTTCAGCTGCCGTGCATGACCATGCACTTTTTGTGCACAGCCATGCATATCTAGAACTTCAGAAATCATCAAATTAGGCATGCCCATGTACACTCTAGTACACAGCCGTGCATACCTATATGCACAGCCATGCATCTACAAACTTGGCTTTCTTTAGATCAGGTATGGCCGTGCATTAGATACCCAATTTTAATACTAATAGACACAGAATTAGAGCTTGACCTCTCATAAAATTTGTAGCTACAGAAGTAATCTTTTCAAATCATCTTGAATCATCTCAATTAGATCTATGTAGCTCCAGATATATATGAAATACTCAAAGATGCACAACCTGAAATGAAAGTTGCATATGCTGACTTCGACTTAAGATTTGAAAACCCCAACAAACTATGATTTTAATAAGTAAGCTCAATTTGGAAAGTTTAGGATGTCTACTTCAAATGTACAGAAGATCACTTTCTCACTCTAAAGCTCTAAAGATGTTAAAAGCTCTAAAGATGTCAAAAGCCTCCCTGATTATAAGAGGTTGAATCAACCCATAAATATACCTACCAAAAAAACATAGAAAAACATAAAACGCAACTAAAAACTAACAAAAATATTAAAAAATACTAGAAAAACATAAAAAAAACTAAACATCATCAAATTTAACCTAAATTATGTCAATTTTCATTATTATCCTAGACTTTAGACTAACAAAACTTAACTAATTAGTGCTAAAAATCTATTATTTTTCGCACTTATTAGATATCATGATGATGAGAAGAAGAAAAAGAAAAAGAGACGAGAAGAAAAAAATTAAAAGAGAGGAAAATAAAAAATTATAGATGAATAACAAAAAAAAAGGAAAACATATGAGAAAAACAATATTAAAAAAAACAAACTATGTGTTTTTGAAAAGACCATATTTTATTAAAATAGTTTTAATCAACCGCAATTTTAAAAACTTTTTTCCATTTGTAGTTATTTCTGAAAAAGTCCCTAAAAAAAGTAAACCAAAGGAGGGTAAAAGTGCTTGCACGATTGGCAAATGAATAATAATAATAAAAAGGTAAATAAAGGCCCCATGAAGTTGAAAAAAATAATAAAATGGCCTTGTTGCCAAATCGCCATCAATTTAAAATGGGCTTAACAATGAGTGTGCCTTCTATAAAAATGGCCTTAGCACATTTGATTGTTATCTCCCTATAAACTATATGTCTATATTCTTTTCTTCTCCTTTCCAATATAGGACTCTTGTTCCCACTTTTTCTCCAAACTCTCCCTTAAATGCAATTGACTTTAGCTTCATACCAATCCAAGTTGAAGCAAGTGACAACTAAATCCAAAGATGCTGAAGTTCAATTGCATTTAAGGGGGGGTATTAGATAATGAAAATAAGCAAGAATCCCACATTGGAAAGTAGAATAAAAAAATATGGGCATATAGTTAAGGAAGAGCCAACAATCAAATAGTTTATGCCATTTTAATGGAAGACACACTTATTGTCAAGGTCATCTTAACATATTTTAAAGACGCAATTGGAGAATAAAGTTCAAGCTGAATTGGTTATTAAGCCTAACATCTTAAGTTCAAGCACGTTGAAGTCTACATAGCTTAAAATTCCAATTAGGGATTCAGATAGAAAAACTAAAAATTTAGTATACAAGTAAGCAAAAATCCATTAGCATAATTCAATAAGAAAAAACCTATTTGCATGATTCAAAAGACAAGATAGATAAAAAAAAAGAAAAAAAAAGTTGCAAAGGATTTTTATAAAACCAACAACATGAAACAAAGCAACAACCTAAGAAAAGAAAAAGGATAAATCTCTATTTTTTAAAAATTTATAATCAATCTCTTTTTTTAGTGCCTCATATGTATCAAAATTTTGTTTAGAAGAAAAATTATATTGAGTTCCACTAAGTTGGGCCACATTTGGACTACAACAATCCTTTTTTTTCATTTAATCTAACTTAACTTAAACATTCATGTCCTTATCATAGTGGCTACATAATTCATCCTTATCTCTACAAATTTTACCTTCCATTAAAGAGGTCAATTAAATTAAATATCATAACAAAAGGAGTAAAACAACCTATGCAAAAACTCCAAAATAATGTCACGACCCGAACCCAAAAGACACGTGACCGGCACTTGGGAATGGGAAAGCATGAATCTTTCAAAACCCATAGTAAGCCTTAAGAAAATTTTCACCTCAAAATTAAATCACATTTTAATTAAAAAAAAATTTGGCAGGGTTTCCTCTGTACCGGGATAAAACCAAAACTTGAAAAATACCAATAACACTTCCAATAATTTTTCCAAACAATACTCCTTTCAAAAAAACACCACAATAAAATCTATTACATATATCTTAAACATAATAAAATCCACAATACAAATTATACAGGATACTATACTATTGCAGCGTTCTAGAATTCAATTACACAATACATATATCAAATAAACCTACACAAGATAGTCGGAGAATAAGAAACCCGGCGTAGACAATAATCAATATCAGACTGTTTGTAAGGTCTTGAAAACATAAAAATTGAGGGGAATCAATCCTCATTGAGTGAATGAATCATATAAAATGCATGTTGGTTTTGAAATACTTATTTAAATCCATTAAATAATTATATATTTAAATCCCTTTTTATTTTGATGAAAACTATCTTCATAAAATACCTTTCCAAAAATCAGAAATACTTTAATATAAAACCACTCATAAGAAAATCATACAAATTAAAGTCTTTGATGGAAAACACTGTAGAAGCTTAAACCTTAATATAAATAGCATTTTGGCTCTCTTAAATCCAATTGACTGTCGGTCTCAAAGAGCAAACTCAACCAGGATCTAGCCATAATCGGTCTCTTACACCAAGTATTTACTAGTGCCTAGAGAGCAAGCTCGATTAGGGTCCAACCAATAAACATATACTTGCCCAGAGAGTCTCACTCAACCAGGGCTCACAATAAAAAAACAACACCCAACCCAACAAATTATACCAAAACATTCTCCATAATTTATATAACACAGCTACAACCTCAACCACCCCAAAATACGCATAGAACAAGGAGATTGAAAAATAAAAGGGAAATTAACTAAAAATTCATAGAATATTATAGAGATGGAGATTGGACATGAGATCAGCGCCTATACACTCCTGAGATGATGAGGAACAAGTTTCCAATGATGGCATTCACTGATTAGTGACAAAGTGCATGTTCCAACTCCGACAACTTTAGGCAGAATTTGCAAATTAAAATATGCATTTTTCTAGTAAGATTATGCTCAACCGGACATTACCAACACGTTGAGGACATCAAGAAATGGTTGAGTGCAAAAATGCAGGTTGATTGGAGTTCATTTGAATGGTTAATGGAGAAGAGAAAGAATATAGAGATTAAAATGGATATTTGCCAATCCACAACTCTCTTCTCCATTGGTAGCCCCAACTCTGCATTTACAAACATTCATTTGGTCTTATTCTCAGCAAGAAATGTAAACCCAAGTCAATTCATTAATATAACTTGACTTGGCAATTCAAAACAACTTAAATCAACCACTTTCCTCTAAGCTGCCAACAACCACAAAACGATCCCAAAACAACTAAGAAAACAACTCAGCTACTAAGCCACTTGGGGTGTGCAGCGGGTAGGTCGGGCGGGTTCGGGTTGGAATATGAAAAAATCGAGTCGTTTATGGTTACTAATATTTCACATTGAACTGCATAAAATTTGTTGAAGGAACCAGCAGTTCGATTTGCTAAAATTTATTGGGTTAATCATATCGGTTTAGTGGTTTGGGCTTGACGTTAGGCCTCAGGAGTTGGGCTACATAAACTCAACAAAAAAAAAACACTAAACATATCATTAAAATGGGTATATTATTTTACATGACCCAAAGCTTACAATAATATGGCTCGAGGCCCAAAATAATATTAATATTTTCACCTGATTTCCTATATATTAACAGGTAAATATAATATAAAAAATTTCTGCTTTACATTTAGAAGTATAAAAAAAAAAAACTATGTTATACTGCTATTGACAATAAATTCCTTATATAAGTAGAAGAATAGCCTTCCATAAAATTAAGGCATTCCATTTCTAATCCACCAAAAAGTTAATCTGTAAAAAAATAAATCAGTAAGAAATATTACTAATGAAATAAGTACTGAAGGAATTTTGAGGCTCAAGAAAAATGTGTGAAATCACAAGAAGAATGATAACACTTAATTTATGGGCAGCTACAATTAAAAAATGCCACCAAACCATAGAAATATATAGCAAAACCATTCATGATTCCTCTTAATGTAATTAAGGAGGAAGCATTTCATTATTGCCCCAAAATTTAAAAAAATAGAAACACATATAAGTAAAAGGTGAAGAGTAAACTCCTGGTGATTTGAATACTAAAGCAGACCAGTATGATAATAATAGTAAAAGTCAATAACTTCTAGCAATATATTCAGACATTAGAATAACATAAGATCAACAAAAGTATAAAATTCAATAAAGTTTAAGGCTCAGACATATGTTTTCATTCAATAAAGGAGGAGAGTTATACTTATTGCGACAAAAATAAGCTAGTCA
>CATIWM010186852.1:0-10876 GCA_949671775.1 Mallotus repandus
TATTTTTATAGTACTATATTTAGTTTTTTTCTAATGTCTTCATCTTTTTTTTTCTCAACTTTTTTTAATTTTTTTTAATTTTTAAGGTACTATCTTCATTTTATTCTTAACATTTTCTTTTTTTTTGCTCAATATTTTTTCTCTTAAGACCTTTTTTTTCAAATGAATAATTATGAACTAAACATCTTCAATTATTGTTAAACCAAGCAATAAATATCTTTAACTGTTGTAACAACAATAAATAAACAAAATTTTCTCCTTTTATATTCTTAAAGAGTAAGGATTTTATTTATTTTTACTTTAATTTGTTTATTAAAATGTCTAACAACTTTTTAAAAAAAATTATTTGATACTTATTGATCATCAATATATAACAAGTTTACAATCTTTATGATGTATTTGTAACATTAACAAAAAAAAACAAGCTGAAAAAATAAAAAGATAAACAAAAATAAAAAAAATCAACAAACTGAAACAAAAAAAAACTAACAACAACAATTGAAACAACAAAATAACAAAAATTAACAAAATTTTATGTTGTTGATTTTTTTATTTTTTACAATTTTTTAAATTATTTTTTCATTATTAATGACAAAATTAAGGCCATAAATAAAATTTTTACCTTTATTAGTATTAATGATAAAAATAATAATTTTTTAATATATCTCATAAGTTTTTTTATTTTTCATTTTTAACAAAAATCAACAAATATAAACAAAGAAAAATAACAAAAACAATTGAAACTTACAACTGAAACAACAAAAATCAACTAAAGCCAACAAAATTTTACAGTTGTTAATTGTTGATTAGTTTTTATTTTTGTTTTTTTTCAATTTTTTCATCATTAATAATAAAATTATATAATTTTTACTTTTATTAGCATCAATAATAAAAAATAATAATTTATTTGATATATTTCATAATTTTTTTGTTAATTTTATTGAAAAAAATAATTATTGAATACTATGGGTAATTTTTACTTTAATTAGTTTATTTTCTAAATTCTGAATAATTCTGAAAAAAATAATTATTGAAAACTATGGGTAATTTTTTGTTTAATTAGTTTAATTTTTATACTCAAAATAATAGTAAGTTTCAAAATAAAGAAAATTGTTATTTAGAATATAAAATTAAATTATTTAAAATATACAAATCAAATAAATGCATAGAATCAACTTAAATTAAATATGGTTTTAAAAATAATAAATAAATAAATAAATATAGAAAAAATGAAAAAAAAACGCAAAACGCTGAAATCAAAAAGTGAAAACACAGAAACAAATTCAATACAAAATTGAAAAGTGAAAAGATAAAACTGAAAGAAAAAATTGGCCCAAGACGCGAACGAAATTCCAAGCGTTGACTAGGCCACCACGTGATATTTCCTCTAGAATATAAGCATAAATTCAAGGAATTTTAACTAAAATGCCCCGATAAGTCACCTCAACAACTAAAATATCTGAAGTTTTTTTTTATTACTTCTATACCCCAAAACATTAAAAAAAAAAATTAGATGCGTGCTCCTTTGACAGAAAATTAAAAAAAACTTACAGAAAAAAAGATTCAACGCAAAAAAAAACTCTCCTCTTTGCCCGCATCTTCTTCATCTTCATTTCGTCCTCCATTTTTTTCTTTTTTGTTCATAAAGAGATCCTTTTTGGATCTTTCTTTGGATCTGTTCACTCCTTTTTTCTTTCCTTAGGTTTTTGATTCGTGATTCTTGGTTCTTGATTCTTGGATCTTGATTCTTGATTGAACCAGTAATTCTAGTACCTTGACCTGATGTTATATTTCCTATTACGGGAATTTAATTCTAAGGCTGATGCCCAAGCGAACTTGGCCATTGAACTTGCTGGTGAGATAGCCGCTATTGTCTGGTTGTGCATATTAAAGTTGTTTAATTATTAATCATTTAGTATTTTTATATGATCTTTTTGGTGCAGATGAGCAAGTTCAAGAGGTGTTCACAATGATTAGGACTGGTAGTTTTTCGTTTTTGGTCCAACTCATATTTTTGTGTAGAAAAAATTGAAGCACTAACTATGAATCAATGATACTTAATATGCTGACATTTGCATTCAATAGTGATGTAGCATGAAGCTACATACAAAGAAATAGGAGAAAACTTAGAATAGAGTACACATTGAAAGGCTCTAATGAGTTTGTAGATACACTTACAACAGTATCAGCAACATGTTATCACTTTAAGTAGGCAGAGTGCCAAGAATAGTCCATGGTAAAATTTGGAGCAAGTAAAAAGTCCACCATTAAGCAATTATCTGCTGCTTGGTTCACGCAAATTAACAAAACCAACATAACCAGCAACAATTGCATTAACCTTCAACTGCAACAATTGCATTAACCTTCAACTATCTTCACAGGGGTACTTGGATAAGTTACACAGATGAAAGTTTTTGCAAACTAAAATAGATTAAAACAATTCCTAGCTTTAACAGAAATGGAAGACTCCAATCACTCACCCAAATGGGCTTTCTTTGATGGACAACAACTGAACATCTATTTGCAAATTTCAAAAGAATAACAGCCAAACAAACGTCTAAAATGTACAAAATTTTATCTAAACAAATTTTAAGAAGCCTAGAATGAAACTAATATCTCAATGACAGTGTGACATCTGTTAAGGATGTCAAGCATACATTGTATGCATGTGACTAACACATAACATATTTATTAATATCAAATTTGTAACTCACAATTCCACATTTGTAACACATATCACACACCAACAAGCACGCAGCTTCAAGCAGTTCACATCTTTCTTTATATTATACATATACAATGTGCTAGCCTTAATACAAGATTTGAAAATTCACTAAACATGCGACGTTCAAGAAAAACTAAGGATGACCTCCTGCTGACCCACCTGACACAATGCTAGTGTGTCTGATGCAAATATTTCTTCAAGACCAACTAATTTCTTTTAATTCTGAAAAATAATGCAGAGAGGTGAGCCTGCAACTCAATACATGAACAATATAATATCCTATGAAAACATAACATATAAGCATATGATATTATCAATCACCAGTCCATTTAATAATTAACAATAAACTTTTAGCATGCATATAATTATTATAGCATAGTATTTTCTTCTAGACAACAATATACTTGTGAATTACATATCATTCAAAAAAAAAATTCAATAAATCATAGATCCACATACGCACACAACCCTGCCATAAATATTATTATTATTATTATTAGCCATTTTACAGCATATAAAAGGGATTCCATATCGCACACAGTCCGACCTCATTCACAAGTAGCATTGCGTCCTCATATTCATTCAACCATATTTCTTATATTTACATACACATCGAAAATTCACCGTATTGTCACAACACTTTATTTAACTCATCATCAACTAAATGCATAGCATATCACTCCATAAAGCAAATTAATAGCTTCCCCATAATATATAACAAAAATAATAATATACCAAAAATATTCCAACATATATCATTTTCCAACATGGCAGAGTTGACAGTGCAAATTCAAAAATACACCAAAAATTTCATATTATGACTATCAAAGCCATATTTTCCAGATCAATAGTATTATGAGTCTAGATTAATTTTCAACTAATTTCACATCAAATGGATATATATATATATATATATATATATATAGAAACATAAAAAAGCATTCCACCATGGTCAAGCTGTCAATAAAATTAAGCAATAAAAAGTATTGCCCAATTTTGCAATCAAAACAGAAAAATTAAGCTTCCTATATTTCTATCAAATTTGTAGATAACATCTAAAAGTTTTTATAGGAACAAACGGTATCCAATTTTGAGTAATAAAACTTCAGATATAGCTCAAGCAAGTCGGCTATTCTATACTGAATAGGGCACTCAAATTTTAGCAAAATTCATTCGCATGTACAATCTCATCTCAATAACAAACAACCATCAACACAACAATCAAATATCACAATAATCAAAATTCAGCATCTACCAATTAGAACACACATATTTCTCTTATCCAATCAACTTAACAAATAACTTTATAATTATTTATTTTTAAGTGTTATATTTACATAGAACATTAAATTATTTACTTACCTTTGTTGTTTCCTTCCCTTTGTTTGAATTTACTTGTATATCAGCCTCTTTTCCAATTTTTTTAGCTGAAATAGATCATAATTCACTTTCTTTAAACACCTAAAAATTAATATCATTAAATTACCTAAGCATGTAAGGCTACCAATTATAACATATTTAATAGGGTGAATTTAAAAATTCTCCAAAAATTCTATACAATTAATCTCAAGATACAAGCCAGATCACTAACCCTATGTGTCTAGAGTAATTTAAAATTGATTTTGTTTCAATTGAAGGTGTATAGAGGACGAACCCTAAGAAATAATCCACCATACTCAAACAATCATTGGAAACTGAGCAATAAAATGTTTAGCCCAAAATAACCATAAAAAAAGCAGAATTAAGTTTTCCCTATTTCTATATGTTTTGTAATAGACATCTCAATATTTCTTTAGAGGCAAAAATCATCTAATATGGAGTTACATAACTAAAGTTATAGATTAAACAATATTACTGTTCATACCTATAATTTCTTCTTTCCACCCAAAGCTAATCATCCATCTTCCTTTTTTTTTCTTTCTTTCTTATCTGTTCTTTTAATCTCACATGTTTCCAGCCCCTTATTTTTATTAAAATAATAATAATAATAACAACAATAACAACAACAACAACAAAACCAATTTAAGTCCTTTATTTTTGTCATTAACCAATTTAAGCCCTTAACTTTCTAATTCTTGTTATGAACTTAATTGAAACATTAATAATCTTTTCCTATTTAATATTGGAATTGATACCATACATATTTTATGTATTTCTCATATTTTAAGGATAATTATTTGTTTCAATTGAGTCCATATAATCCAAAAAATATTAATTCTCACTCTTCACTTTATTTTTATTTCTAATCCCTTTTATTCTCATAATTTTGCTCATTTTGAATGTCATCAAAATTCAAAAAATTCTCTCTCCTTGACTGAGTACAAGTCATGACCAGACCCCATACACTAGTCTAGCTATATATACTAGTTTATACTTAAATTCAATTAATAAGGATAATGAATGTAAATGTATCTATAGTTAGGGTACAAGTGATACAATTCTTTCCCCCTAAAAAGAATTTCGTCCTCAAAATTCAATACATTCTTACCACACTTAGCCTTAATGAGGATCACCAATGTTAAATATTGCCATCTTATATCAACCTTTCTTAAGTTGATTCTTCTAGACCATAACAACTATTGAAATCATTTTATTTCACAATACATTTTGATCTCTAACTATGTAGTACTTATACACATTCATACATGGTACATGCTATAAAACTCTCCAAAGAAATATAGACAATTATTATTGCATTTATAAGAATAACTTCTACAAAATATTCCTTATAAGGTTTGACAACATTTGCAATTCTAAAGTCTTCACCATAGTTATCACCACAAACTTTACCAATAAAACTAATCCTAGCTTTACTGATCCCTACCTTAAAATAAGTCAAATTTTAACTCTCAGCCATGAGATAATATGTCCAAGAACATTGACAATGTAATACATCAATATTCTCAGCCGATAAAATATTAAGTCATCAACTATTGTCCACAAAATTTCTATTTCCTTCAAAGTGGAATACCCTTGCAGTATCATATAAACTATCAAAATGAAATTTTAGAATATCACTTTTAATTCAATCTCATTTTTTTTATCCTGTTTCAACTCTTATATAATAAAAGAAAATTCTACTATACTATTAAACATATATAATTTTATCCACTAATAAATGTTGAGTTTCAAATAGACTCATTATTGTCTTTAATGTCTATTAATAGAATTTATAACTAGCCTTAAATTGTTAATCATAATGTCTCTAAGAATAATCAAATTCCCAATCATAATGTCTCTAAGAATAATCAACATTTGAATATTACTTCTATCCCCACAAGTTATATTCTTATAAATCATTTTTACTAACACCTTATCTTTCATGCCAATTCATTGATGTATTTCAGAGTGTAATAATTCAAATGTTACACCGTTAAATAAAAATTCCACTCATTCCTCTTTTACTTTCCTCAAATTTTACCTTTCCATGAAATTCATCAATTTTCTTATATACTTCTTTCACAATAATTTTTTTAACAATAATTTCTCTCTTAAGATAACTAGCACCCTTTAAATTACGTTATCATTCCATAAGATCAATCAGTTAAATCCTCCATTTGGCCTTCTAAGACTATACCTTTAGTTTTCTTAAGCTAAACAACTCAAACTATAGATTTAAATCTCAAATTTGTATTTCCTATTCTACATGTTTATCTGTGCAACTACCATTCTACAATGCATATATCTTGTATAATCTATACATTTTATACTTATTACTATATAACAGTCCTTTTTACCATTTGGTACCAACAAGTAACATTAACTTCCCTTTGCTCTTCATTTTTTTAATTTTTTTTTTCACATAAGATTACAACATGTGATAAGTTCAAGCATCCTAATGTGCTTCATTTCCTAGCCAACCTTTCATACATCTATTTTTTCCTTGATGAAATACACACTCTCTTAATATATATAGATACATATATAATTCCCACAAATAACATTTGGATAAATTACTTCTAGTTTGACAGCATTCTTTATCATAGCTTAACTCTTATATTCTTAAATAAAATAAATTAACATATTTCTTTATTAAATAAAAATTCAACTCACTACCAGCAAAAAGTGCTTATATTTCCATTATCATCCACAACATTTATCAACTATAACCATATTTTGATTTCAAATCCTCAAATCATCAAATTCTCAAATATTATTCTATTTCTAAATATTTTTCTTATTTTATAAATTATATTTCTATAAATTATTTCTACTAGCACTTCAACCTTCACTGCAAATCATCCATATATATAAGATGAAATAAGTCAAATTAAACTCTATTAAATATAAATTTCATCTCTAACATGCACACCACTCCATAGATTCATTATCAATCCCAGATTTTAAACTATAATCATATTAAGATCTCATATCCTTATTACCAAATTTTTCTAAGATAACCAATCCTTGTAGCAGTCTTTCATCCTCATTCTATAAATACTTTAGAATCAATCAAATCTAAGCTCTAATATAAGGGTGCCATTCGATATGGTGCAATTGATATTGATGCTACCCCTGGTATAGTTTCTATTTCAAAGTCAGACTCTCAATATCAAGGTAAACTCAATAGATCTTTTAGAAATTGATATTGATGCTACCCCTGGTAATTTATTGATGCTACCCCTTTGTTTGAATTTACTTGTGTTTCAACCTCTTTTCCAAAATTTTTAGCTGAAATAGATCATAATTCACTTTCTTTAAACACCTAAAAATTAACATCATTAAATTACCTAAGCATGTAAGGCTACCAATTATAACATATTTAATAGGGTGAATTTAAAAATTCTCCAAAATTTCTATACAATTAATCTCAAGATAGAACTTTCCATATCACTAACCTTATGTGTCTAGAGTAATATAAAATTGATTTTGTTTCAATTGAAGGTGTATAGAGGAAGAACCCTAAGAAATAATCCACCATACTCAAACCATCGTTGGAAACTGAGCAATAAAATGTTTAGCCCCAAATAACCATCGAAAAAGCAGAATTAAATTTTCTCTATTTCTGTACATTTTGTAATAGATATCTCAATATTTCTTTAGAGGCAAAATTCATCTAATATGGAGTTACATAACTCAAGTTATAGATTAAACAAGATTACTATTCATACCTATAATTTCTTCTTTCCACCCAAAGCTAATCATCCATCTTCCTTTTTTTTTTCTTTCTTTCTTATCTCTTCTTTTAATCTCGCATGTTTCCAGCCCCTTATTTTTATTAAAATAATAATAATAATAACAACAACAACAACAACTAAACCAATTTAAGCCCGTAACTTTCTAATCCTTGTTATGAACTTAATTGAAACATTTATAATCTTTTCCTATTTAATATTGGAATTAATACTACACATATTTTATGTATTTCTTATGTCTTAAGGACAATTATTTATTTCAATTGAGTCCATATCATCCAAAATTTTTTAATTCTCACTCTTCACTTTATTTTTACTTCTAATCCCTTTTATTCTCATAATTTCACTCATTTTGAGTGTCATCAAAATTCAAAAATTCTCGCTCCTTGACTGAGAACAAGTTATGACTAGACCCGATATATCAGTCTAGCTATATATACTAGCTTATACTTAAATTCAAATAATAAGGATAATGCATGCAAATGTATCTATAGTTAGGGTATAGGTGTTACAATAAGCGTTATTACTATACACATGCTTAGTTATATCCTCTTCTGTTATAAATGTAAGACAATTTTTTGTTATATGATTAAAAAACCACAGAGTTGACAGAACCTGGGCAATCTCTCATTTGCATTGTAATCTATTTCAATTTTCTTTTAAGCTTGTTCATAAAACCCTTCAGGAGAGGTTTGTTAAGATTGACCTTAACTTTGATTCGCATAATATGAGCACAGAATTTGTCTGAGTACATTTGTTCATCCGTTGCTATGCGCATTCTCTCGGGTTATTTGGTTCAAAGGAAGACCAAATATTTGAACCCAAAAGTTCTCAGTTAAGAAACCCAACTCTTCAAAGGATTTAGAAGGATGCCATTTAATGATGACCATTAACGAAAGGTGAATAGACCACTGAACTCCTAATCTCACCCTCTCCTTCTCCTCTTGTTTGCCAAAAATGAAAAGAAGGGTACTTGTAGAGCCTAGTCCTTGAACCTGTAAATCAGACACAAAGCTTCACACTTAGGAGCATATACTAAGCACCGCATTAGCTGTGTAAATACGAGGGCTGAGTATTCTGCCCTCTAACTGCTTTTCAGGTGTTTAGGAGGTGGATCAGATGATGAGCTTAATTCCAGAGTACAGAGCTCATCAAGGTTTCCTAAGGTTTGAGTTTGGGGGGTGTTAATGACTTTTGTAGTACTAATTAACACCATTAATGGCTGTAGTAAAGTAGATCACGAAGTTAATGCTGAAATGAAAGTAAAAGGACTAAAGAAATAAACATAATGAAAAAAGGAGTTTTTATAGAGAAAGCCTATCACTATTTATGCCATATCACACAATAACATAACTTTGAGCTCTCGGGTACACTACTCTTTTAGATTCCAAAATATTGTTGTTATATACATATATTTTTTTCTTTTTAAATTCAATAATTTTTTTTTGGGGAATTTGCTATATCATTGCATAAAAGAGCCCGAAGACTATACAACTTGAGATTTAAAATCTCTACGGGAACCAAAATAAAGCTATTTACTAAAATAGCTCTTCAAGCCTTTGAGATTGATTTGTCATTAACCACTTGTGAGTCATTTTAAGGAACTCAACTTTCTAGTAGTAAGTTTCAGCAAATGACAATGGCTCCTATAATAACAAAGAAAAGATTTATGACCCACATCTAATCAAGATAAACAAACTAAATAGTCCATCATCCAAAAAAAATCGAAAGCATTACGGCCTTCAAGCAGAAGAGATGATAAAATTTCCCTACGGGGGGAGCCTCCTTAACCTGCTACACAGACCTAACTCCTAGAACTTGGAAGCTTCATCTTCTATAAACAGGTAGTTAATATGCTCACGATTCACTTTGACAAATCTGCAACTCTTGGTAAGAACCCATTATATTTTGAGAAAATCAAGTCAAAAGTTCTTCAAAATTATCACAGATCTCCTTAACTTGGGATGAAACAGCTACTTCTTTCTTCTCTTCAAGCATTAGTAGACCTGTCGATGCCAAAGAAGGAGATCTAGCTAATTTCTTCAACTTGAAATTCTTGACTTGGCTACAGAGGAGATCAAACCACCATTAACACTAAAAACTCCATAGCTAGAACAATGGAGTATCAAAAAGAAGACCATATTATCAATCAAAAAAACATACAAGGATTATAGATCTCCAACTAAATCCACTTATATTTATTTAATATTACTAAAACAAAAGATAACAAGAGAAGAGAGAAGATGGAGTGTTTCTTGATGAGAGAAAATATTTTTTAAAGTCTATAAATGATCTGAACAATCAATATCAAATGTGAAAGA
The DNA here is from genome assembly GCA_949671775.1 of Mallotus repandus. Lineage (NCBI taxonomy): Eukaryota > Viridiplantae > Streptophyta > Magnoliopsida > Malpighiales > Euphorbiaceae > Mallotus > Mallotus repandus. Next base: position 10,182 of record CATIWM010186852.1, read on the forward strand.
ACTGATCATGTGCTTATGCTACCTAATCAATTCACAAAATAAAGAAATAAATAAAAACAAAAACAGAGAAGAAGTGATTTCTATTTTTTTAAGGCAAAACCAACAGTTAATCATCCCAACACCAACATCTAGGCATCTCAAAGATCAAGACAGTTGTCTTTTCTGGTTGCTGCATTCTTATTATTTGTTACTTAGAGGGCGTTTGGTTCATACTCCGGAATCAGAATCGGAATGGGAATGGAAATTTAAAGAAAGTGTTTGGTTTCATTAAGGAATGGTAATGGGAATGAGAATCAAATATCATTTAACCACTAAAATTTCTTTTATAAAAAAAAATATTTTTGTAATTATTTTTTATATATTAAAAATTAACATTATAATTATTTTTATATATTAAAAATTATTATTATTATTATTCAACTTAGAAATAAAAGTATGAAATATCTATTATATTATGATTTAAACTTAAAATATGAAAATAAAAAAAAATTACATTGCATAATTTTAGATAATTTAATTAATAAATAAGAGTGTGAAATGTCCATTACAACATAATTTAAACTTAAAATATGAGAAATAAGAGAATTATTATTATTATTATTATCAACAACAAGTAAAAATGTGGAATGCCCATTATATTTCAATTTAAACTAACAATATGGAAATAAGAAAATTAACATTATATAATTTTATTA
>CATIWM010186860.1:0-10353 GCA_949671775.1 Mallotus repandus
CAAGTTTTCGCCACTGATCATAGTCTCGATGTGGCAGCAGCGCAAGCGACTAGTCTTTTGGCAATTATCGACTTCACAGGTAGTTATCATGGTGATACACCCCGATTTAGTGCGTACTGACATGATTGATCCAGCTGGTCAGCATCGACTCGGATGGGTCAAGATTGGCTTGGCTATTCGTCTTGTACAAGGCCTGAAGCTGAATTCCGAGCCAGACCCGACACTTCCGATCTGGCAACAAGAAGAACACCGCCGAGTGTTCTGGTCGGTGTATCTGCTCGAAAAGTTTGTGTGCAGCCGCTCTCGATTTCCGGCAATCTTGGATATAGACTGTACAGTCGCCCTCCCATGTCGCGAGGAAGACTTTCGAACAGAAACTCCCATGAGCACGCCCACATTAGCCGTGACACAGGACCGTCATGCTCGGGCTCTCATAAAATCCTTGGACCATTTCGCCATACTGGTTTTGATGTGCTCTACGTTGGGACTGGCAGCAAGAGAAACGTTTCAGGTCAACGAAGCCATAAAGCTACCGCCTTGGGATTGCCAAAGTTCGTTCGCAAAGATTGGAAGCGTGCTTTTGGATTTTGAAAGTATGCACGTGGCCGGCTCAGACCAGCTCGAGGCACTGGTCGCAACGAACTTTGGGATGTATGACGGTTTCGACCGACAGCGTGTTGGTCAGTTCATCTGGTCAAGAGGTGTCTATCACTTGTGTGGCTGTTTGTTATATCATCCGGCAAACCTGGCACGGCATCGCAAGATGTATGGTGCAGATTTCCCGCCGACCTTTGCTCGGCAGATGCTGGATCGAGGGCATAGACATGCGAGTGATCTGACAAGCATGTTACAGACACTATTGACAACAGCGTGTTGTGCACGCGGCAGCTTCTTGGGCTATCTTGCAGTTGTTGCTGGATCCGTTCATAAACTGTATATACATTCTCCACAGCCGGAGATGGCTGCGGATGCAGAATTGGCAACAAGGTTATGTCAAGGCTTTCTTGAGCATGACGATCCGGCGTTATGGCCGAATTATCGATCAATGGTAAGTAGAAGCTCCATGAGTGGAAGCTAAGGGCACTGAACCAGAGTTTGCAGGCCATGGCGTTGAAGGAGCATGAAACTGCACCAGAGGTAGCTCGCCATCTGATAGACCCGGCTACCTGCCTGACACTGGACGACTTCGTAGATGAGATTGAGTCTGTTTGGCGCATGATTGACTATGGTTGGTTGAGCGACGCAGGACGCACAGAGAATCCTCGAGCTCCACCATTGCCAGGATTCAATGCGGATATTAGCGATCTCATATTTTCAGAGGATTTAATGACGGGAGATGGGCGAAGCCTGCTGCCAGAAACGGGTCGGTTCGATTTGATTCCGGACTTTTTCGCCTGAGCCATCCATCACCGCTTCCAGAGACAGCACACGTGTATAGACATGATAGCAAAGACATCAGCCATAGAGAATATGCGAGGGACCACCATTGTCTGCTATGCCTGATCTGAGCGCCTGGACCTCGAGTCGGCTTCTTCATTACCATCCACAGCATGATGCTCGTTGCAAGGCTGAGAGAAAACCATGTAAAAATGTACCTATAATTGTTCGAGTCAGTCCCAACTTCGGCTTGGATACAAAGATGCAACGCACTGGGTATGATTGTTTCTCAAGTTGACCTCAGCGGCCCTGCCAATTGGTATGCCTTTGCTCTCCCGATTGTAGCTCACTAGGAGATCTGGCTTCATGGTAGCCTCTATCCAGACTGGCTGACTCCCTGTGTGTTCTGCCATTTGATACACATCCGGGAAGTACCACTTGCCCTGTTCTGGTTTGTTTTGTGGAGTAAACATATTTTTCTTCCAAGGCTCTCGTAATAATCCTTCTACTACGACTTCACCTCTTGGCCGTCCTTCTGGCCTAGAGGAGGGATTTGCCTTGGCTTTGGATATCCAGCCCCGATTGACCAGCACAGTACTATTTCCTTGGAATCCCCTGAACTCTTCTGATCTGTCCAATGGTGTGATGACCAGATAACCATCCTCGCCATCATGCAATCTCGGGCCGATCAACATCTCTTGGTCATGCCTAAACTTGCCTCTCGCATACACTCTTCTGTAGTCGAAATCGTGGATGGCATCAGGGTCGATCCGCGGCGGGAGGGGTAACGGATCCTTCACCAAGCGATCCTCGAACGTGGCTATGAGGTCTGTCTTCCACCCCAAGCGCTGAACTTGCCAACAGCCCAGGATGAAGGCTGTGACCGGCATTATTGACAGAAAGATCAGCCCAGCGCGGTTGTGTTTTCGACCACTGCGTATTATAGGCGCTGGCCGGTCTACAATAGATTCGAAGTTGGGCGAATCGGCGGGATTGGTCTGATTACGGCGTTGTGGGCGAAGGAGCATTGATGGCCGCTGTTGTTGAGAACGGACGCATTGTGCGCATTGCCAGGACATTGGTCTGCTCTGAGAGGATATGCTTCTTTTTGGAATTTGGCCTGCAAGGCTGCGCCATATCGAAGTTGTCTTATCCATGATGAGATGTGGGAAAGAAAAGATTGAGCTGGAAGACGTGAGAAGTGAGAGCAGCATGTGAAGCTGGAAGGTGCACATACTACGCTAGTCCCTAAGTAGGATAACTAACTAATTACTTAAGATAGCGATGGAAGGCCGGAAAACAGAATTTGTGTACCAACAGAAAAAAATAAGCCGACTGTAGGAAATTTCGATACGGCATAGCATTATTTGGTGGTGGTAGACGAAAAAGGTAGTCGCGAATTGCCGTATAGGATAGCAGATGCCCAGAACTGGCATTGCTTCAAAGGATTTAGGCATGGTTAATGACAATGCCAAGAATAGCGCCTTCCTCTTTGGGCCGAACGTACTCCCAGCTGAGGTTGTGGGTCGTGTATGATGAGAAACATTGACGGATCTTATTAGACACTATGGGATACGTAATGCGCATGTCCAGTATAAAAGTTTTGAGCCACGATGCCTCTGACGAACCAGTCAGACCTCATCCCAAAGCTGTGACTACGTCTAACGATGCGGATCAAGATCGCACATACTACCAGCTGGCTCTCTTTGGCTGCCCGGGCTCTCGCTACGCAATCAGCATGCTCGCCCACTTCTATTGCAGTCCCAGACTTGCCGGGTGCCATCATTCAAGACCTGACCGCATCTCCCGTGTCCAACTTCAGCATCGATGTTCCACAGAACGGCGCAGGCCCGTATATTGACGCCTCATACACAAACTTGACGTTCTGCAATGTCACCATCACTTATTCCTATCACGATAGCGATTTTTCCGTCCATGCCACCATCTGGCTTCCGTTGGATAGCTGGAATGGCCGGTTTCAAGGGACTGGTGGTGCAGGATTGGTTACGGGCTTGGGTGCCCTTGGCCTAGCTCCTGCAGTTGCAGACGGCTATGCGGCAGCTGAAACGGATGGGGGACATTCAGAAACAAGCACAAATTACACCCAGTGGGCGCTGAACGGACCTGGTCTTGTGGACGTACGTCGTCTTGAAACATTCGCCTCCACCTGTCTAGAAGACCTCGCTGTCTTGGGGAAAGCCATTATCAAATCATTCTACGGCGTGGATGCGAAATACTCATACTGGAACGGCTGCTCAACCGGGGGCAGGCAAGGTCTTATGCTAGCACAGCGATATCCCGATGCATACGACGGAATTTTGGCCATTTCTCCTGCTGTCAACTGGCCAAGCTTGACGGTGTCGACATTCTGGCCACAGCAAGTGATGAATCGGCTCCAGCATTTTCCGCATCAGTGCGAATTGGCATATATCAACCGGAAAGCTGTTGAAGCCTGTGATGGCGAAGATGGTATCCTTGACGGCATTATCTCGCGACCGGAGATCTGTTCATTCAACGCGAATGATACGATTGGTGACTTTGTCCAATGTGACGCTCAAAACCGGACGATATCCTCAGAAACGGCGGCGATCGCCAACGCTGCCTGGGCTGGCAACGGCCAGTGGTACGGTCTTCTCCGCGGTGCTCGACTGGAAGACATGGCCAACACAACATGTACCGGTCCTCTGGATGATTCATGTACCGGCAATGCTTTCGCCGTCGCGCCTTGGATTGTGAACTGGGTCGAAAAAGATCCCAACTTTTCTCTAAGCAACATGACCGATGAAGAATACCACGCCGCGTACAAGAAGTCCGTCCTGCAATATCAATATATCCTGGCAACCGCAGACCCTAATCTCTCCGCATTCAAATCTCGCGGAGGTAAAATGATCACGACCCATGGCCTTGCCGATCCGGAAATCTTTCCAAACGGAACGGTGCAATACTATGATAGCGTGCTCTTCTTTGACGCAGACGCAGAGGATTACTATCGTTTCTTCCAAGCGCCGGGCATGGGGCACTGTACAAGCTACGAGACGAATTCTTTTTATCCGAGTGATACGCTGGAGTCGTTGGTCAATTGGGTGGAAAATGGTAAAGCACCCGAAACGCTTCAGGGTGTGAGACAGGATGGGAGTGGAGAGAACAGGCCGCTTTGCTTGTATCCGCGGCAACAGCGGTATGTTGGGGGAGATCCGAAGGTTGCCGGTAGTTTTAGTTGTGTTTGAATAGATGCCATCTGTAGAAATCACATGGTCAACGACCTGTTGGGTGTATGTAAAGTGGTTACATTAATACAATCGCTCTGTATTATCGCATCGATTTCCCTTCACAATTCCCCAAAAGTGAGTTTCTCGCTACTACACAATATTACACGGGCGGAAAGTACAAATACAGTCTGGACGTTGACTAACACAAGACCCATAGAGTCCTTCATGCTGCAGGCGGCCGCAACCCAAGACTACCGACGAGCTTGACATGGAGTTTCATTTCTTCGGTCTATTAAAATACTCCATCGGGCTGTGAGAGGGTTTGCGAGCTTTGAGTATACATTGCGAGACGCGAAAGGGTTTGTGCACTCTGAGTATACATCACGAGGTGCATCTGATAGGAAGCGCCCACGCCTTGTGAGTAGCGCTCCTGCACCAAGTGAATGGCACTCAAACGCCCAGTAAATAGCGCTCCTACGCCGAGTGAGGAGAAGCAAAGGCATATAAGTCGAATCAGACCTACCTTCAACTGCACTTCACCCCCTCAACATCTACGCGAACACTACACCTATTTCAGCGGCGCAAATATGAAGTTTACTCAAGTCCTCGCTACCATATTCTTCGCCAACATCGCCATGGCTGCTCCCACTGTCCAGGACTCCATCCCACAAGAGGTATATCTGTGAATTGAATCAGAAGGATCGGTTCATGCTAACATGCAGCAGCTTGAGCGACGCTGCATTCAGAACAACCACCCTTGTACGAACCCCTCCGACTGCTGCTCTGGGTTCTGCCCACGCATTCCTGGCAATAGATTTTGTCACGCTTAAAGGTCTAGGCGTCGTTCAGAGGGTTCTCGTTGAAGCTTGGGATGGGGAGGATGGAGTGAGGAGATTGAAAGACTGTTTCGTATTGGACTAGCCCTTCCTTGACTTATCTCTGTGTAGCTCCTCTTGTAGCCAACCTTGTCTCGCACCTCTGAACGCGTCTTGATCCCGCTCCTCTATGGATTTGAACGAAGTTGTATTCTGAGCAGTGAATGCTGTAACGGAAGAATGGGTGAAAGATGTACAGAGCACAGCTTGATCGACGCCAAGATAGATAGCTTTCGTCTAGCAAGTAGTTTTCACACGCCCAGAAAGTAGCGCTCCTACGGCTGGTATGTAACGCTTCGCCGCCTAAAAAGAAGAAAGAAGCACCGTATGGAGGACAGGTCTAACCAAGTGGCAAAAGATGCACATACTTAGCTTCAACGGGGTCTCTTGCCGTGTGTAATATCTGGGCTGATAAACTTGGAAGTTACATCGTAGTCTGATACGCTTAGCAAAGAATCCTGCTATGCCCCATCCTCCTATCTCGTTAAGATCAGCTGCACATTTCAAATTATTGCTATCACCACCGAGAAAGCTACATCCTCAGCTCTCGGTCGATCACTTGGCGACAGCTATTATACCACGTCTTGCTGAGCATAGGATCTGCGTGCCACAGGCTACTTTCAAGACACTTAAGAAGCTGCGTATGTAGCACTTGACTTGACGTGGAACAGTTCAACTGCGCGTCTACGTAATCGGAGTCGGGAACGGTTTTATAAAGCTGGCTAGATAGTACGCCTCAGTAGCTATCAGATCTAGCTCAACTACTCATCACGAAGTTGGAGAAACTATGCAAAACCCACTTTGCTGTCTTTTGGCCTTGCTACTAATTAGAGCAGTCTCTGCCCTCCCTCCACAATCTTCGCCAAAATTGTCGACACGACTCACGAGGAGCACCAATGACAGTATAGCTGGAGTACCCACACGCCGTGATGCACTCGACGAAAGGGATGCACAGGTGCAAATTCCACCGCGAGGCATCTGTTGCACTAGCAGAAGTCCGAATGGAAATTGTCTGGGCTGCGACTTGAATAGACCACTTTGTGCGGTATGCATTCACGGCAAAAGTTCTGAGACGTCCACATTTGCTTATGCCACTACATAGTTTGACGATGACTGTGGCGGAAATGTGTTCGCTTTTTGCTGTTTCGAGGAATGAAGACTTGTGACTGACTGTCACGTATCCTGGTCGGTGGATCGTCCTGCAGTGGGAGGTGGAGTCGAGTAGGAATTGGGCGACTGTTCCACGACGGAATCTCTATTTCTTCTCTTTTGGTAGCTCGTTGTGTATGCCATCATGTCTTGCCCGTTTTAAACGCGTCCAGGTCTGCTGATGGCTATAGGCACAATTTTGTGGTTCCATATAAATCCCATTCAGGATCTTGATAAAGTCAATTAGCCTGCCATCCGCGAGTTCGTGTTGAGATTAAGGATATGAGAGCTTGCAGCGGCCAACGGATGCAACTAACAAAGTGATGTTACATATGAACGAGATGATGACGACGAGGGAGAAGTAGAAACAAGACGACGTGTGTTCGGCTGCTGCCGCTGCCAAGCAATATCTTCACAGTACGAGGGAGACGCGTTCTTGCACACTGTCTTGACATCTCAAACTACAAAGAGTTGTTCTGCTTGGACACAATGCAAGATTCGCACTTCTCTGACACGTCTTGACTTTGTCTTGCCCCTTTCCTCTCCGAAGTTTGTAAACACTAAAAGCAATTCCAAATTCCTAAATTACAACAGCACATGGAGTCGAATGCCGCTGTCACAGGTACGATGGAAGTAGATAGGTAACGATGGTTGTTGAAAGGAGGCTTTGTGCATATGGAATAAAATGCGTGCCTTCCATATTCGGCTTCTTATTCGCTCAAAGCGGCTGCGATAAGGCTAGTCACCCGCATCTGCTGGCGTCAACCCTAATTGGACCTCGCACTCAGCAGTCGTACTCGCAGAACGGCAGAGATAGACTACCTCAAATAAACGATAAGGTATATTAAATTTTTTGATCGTTGTTCATTTCCCATATTCATGAATATGGGGTATGAAAATATGACTCTTTGACGTTCATACGATCGCAAAAGCTAGCACCGATAACAACGCCTGCGTTTGGAACTTCTCTATCTTCTTCTTATGACGAACTTTTTTGGGTCAAACGGTTTCCCTACGTCCAATGATCTTGCGATGCCTCCGCAATGTATACAACAGGAACGCCCAGTCTGGAAACCGAGGACGCACTATGCAACAGCGCGTTTATCCGGAGCCTATCCTGTCTCGACGGTGCTCTGGGTGAGCACCTCAACTTGGCTGTCGCTGACGCGATCCAAGTTCCTCGCCTTATTTAAGGAAGAATGCCTGCAAACATCATGCAATCCTCACTTCCTCACATCAATATTGTTCACCTCTTGTACGGGATTTTGGGGTTTCGGCCACTGCCCTGGGACAAGCAAGCCGGTCATCTCTGCTCCGACAACCCACGAAGCCAAGCCTGTGCCGCTTTATCAGTGCCGAACCAAACTTCCACTCCTATCTGATAATCTGGTCGAGAAACTAAGATCCACCAGATTTTGAATCTTCGATCTTTCATCTTGCATATCTCTGGCATATCGTATGCGATAGACTCATGCCTGGCGGCTGGTAGATCATGATCTTTACAGTCTGCCAAGATGCCATCGATCGTCTCATTTACTTTCATCAAGCTTATCTTCGTCGCTTGCAAGATCCGCACCAGCAAATGCCAAGCTGATACGGTCTCTCTATCTTCATTGCAGCGCCGCAGGACTATCTCGAATGGCATCTCCCGCATTGTTACGAGGTTAGACGGCTCTTGGCTTTGGAAGACGCAGATCAAAGCTGGTCCACTTTATGGATACCTTTTGCACCGTTATGCAAGATTCTGCAAGGAACACTGCAGGTACCCGGCTCTTCCGCTCTCTCGATCAGCATCGCTAGCTGGCCCTATACAACTCCGGCCCATGCTCCGTATCTGTCTATCACTCTCATAATTTGCCACTGCGAGCGACTGTATCAAGATCTGCTGTTCATATACCGAAGGATCGTTTAATGTACACAAGCGCCAACTAACACAATGCTTGCAACGAGATCGAAAGATAAGGATCCAGCGAAGACAAGGTATAAGAAGATTCAAGTTTCTGCTCGTTCTGTTGATGCTTCTCTTTCATCCGAGCATATCAACAGGTTTCTATCAGCCTCACATTCGTTTCAAGACATTCGCTTTCGACGATCATCTCAGCCTCTCGGACAAAATGAAGTTCTCTATCCTCGCCGCCGCTGCCCTTGTGGCCATGGTCTCCGCCACCGCTGGCAAGTACGAAGAGGAGAAATACCCAAGCAAAGACTACAAGGAGGAGAAGTACCCAAGCAAGGACTACGAGAAGGATGACTACAAGTACAAGCCAAAGGGCAAGTACGGAAAGTATGGCAAGCACGGCGCCGATGTTCCTCCTTGCCCATCCATCGATACTCCTCTGTGTTGCCAGCTCGATGTAGAAGGTCTCATCGACACCCCATGTGAGACTCGTAAGTTCTCGTACCACACTCCGGTTTGGACGTTGACGTTAGCTAACTCTTGAATCTCCTAGCGGATGATGCCTCCAACAAGGAGAGCTTCGAGGCATCCTGCGCTGCTACCGGCTACACTGCCCAGTGCTGTCTTCTCCCTCTGGTATGTCTACTTCAATCTTCGTCGTCGATGGTCTCGATCACTGACATTTCTCTTTCCAAACAGGCCGGTGATGGTCTCTTCTGCTCTCCACCTTAAACAAGTCTCTGCATTGATCAGTCACGCAAGATGTACGGATTTTCGACGGAGAGCAATACCCAGTTCAGCTTCATTTGAATGAGGGCATGATCAGATAAATTTTTGATAATGATATTTGGCCAGGGCCACTTAATTTCATAATGTCAGATACGCTTATTACATATATTTCCACAGCACATGCAAGCGTCGGAATATTTTAATCTTGGTTTCTTCCACATCTGTCGAAATACTTCTGAAATGTAGAATGCGACGAGATGGTCCCAAATAGGAAGGAGCGGTCAGTAATAAGGTTTCGGACGATCATCGGAGGGTCGGGGGTGAAATAAAGACGTCCGTTCGATGCTATTCGCAGCTCCAGTAACAACACCCGCAACATTTTGACCGCAACACAGCCACATCCACGCCGTCAGACACAACACGTTCTTTGTTACATAACGAGCTATGGAGCATTCGGAGGGTTCGTTGGAAATGCCATTACGTCCGCGACCTCCTCCGAGTCGTCGAAGGGACAAACCGCAGTTGAGTTGTAATGCCTGTCGGAAGAGAAAGTATGGCACGTCCATAAATGACGACCATTCTACCATGTTAATCATTCGTCCTATCAAGGCAGAGATGTGACCGTCATCAGCCGTGCGATAATTGTGTCAAACGTGGGTGCGCAGATTCCTGCGAATTCCCGCCCTTGGGTTCTCGGAGAGCAGAGAGTATCGTAGACATACCGAGTCGCCTGCAGCACCTCGAAAGACTGGTACTGGACCTTGCTCGGCGGAATGGCGTGCCGGACGGTGGTACATCCACAGAACGAAGACGCTCTTCCCCACCGTCCGACGACTCTCCGGCGACCCAAGCAGGGACGTCCACTTCAGTTGATGAGGGATCACGCGCCACGAGAGGTAGTTACGTGGGAAATGAGCACTGGACTGCGATCCTCGAGAGTATCACCGACCTTCGACAGTCGTACGAAGAAGAGACTGCCGCTTCTCGTCCCCCATATTCTGCGTCTTTGCAGCATGATCGACCTGGTCCCGATCTGTTGTATCATGGCTTCCGCGCAGGTCATGATAGAGCTTCTATCGTGGCCTCCATCCCGCCTAAGCATATTGCAGATCGCTTG
>CATIWM010186933.1:0-12778 GCA_949671775.1 Mallotus repandus
CATAAATATTCATCGACTCAGAGGTGAGATTCAGAATTACCAATAGATAAGTTTTCTTTCTTAACTATTTAATTATTTAATTATTTTTAAATTATTTATTTATTCTTATCAGAATAATTATAGTTTGTCATACAAGCATGCATACACATCTACACATAGATGTTCAACCATAAAATACATTATAATTATAGTTCTATGCGTAGAAATTAAAAAACATCTGCCAATCACATTAATATATCTTTATGAATACATCAAAGACACATCACTAATTATTAAAGGAGATTGAACAATAACAAAAATTTTCTTGTTTGTTACTATAGATAAAAATACATTTACGGGCCATGACCATAAAGGCTACATTGAGTGCCTTATAGGCTTACATTGTTTAATTAACAACAATAAAAAAAACTGAGTATTTTGATCACCTAATTCAAACACCAAAGGAGCATAAATAAAGCTCGATTTTGACATCAAACATCACTTTAACTAGACTTGACATGGACAATCATCAGAAATAATGATTGAGCAACACTAATGGTAAAATTAGCCATTTTCTTTGATATTTATTATAAGTTTATTATAATGTATTTCAGGCATCCAAGCAAGATACTCTACAACATGAGTGCTCTGGTGTATTTGAAATATTCAACATGACTAGCGCTAAGTGTGCCAGCACCAAGTGTGCCTGAATCGAGTGCTCCATGTATACTCAAAATATTCAACATGATCAACGCTAAGCACGCCATCACCAGTGTGCATGAATCGAGTGCTCCAAGTGTACTCAAAATATTCAACATGATCAGCAGTAAGTGCACCAGCACTAAGTGTGCCTAAATCGAGTGCTTTATGTGTACTCAAAATATTCAACATGATCAGCGCTAAGCACGCTAGTTCTAAGTGTGCCTGAATCGAGTCCTCTATGTGTACGCAAAAAATATTCAACATTCTCTCAGATAGATCACTAACATCCAAGATGCTCAAAATGACACTTTAAAAAATGATAGACTATTTCTTTAGAATACTTAAACATAAATATCTTAACAACACTTAGGGGGGCTCTGGATAGCCCAATATATCAATATCGGGCCCAAAATGAAGCCCATTAGTCCAAAGCCCACACAAGGATCATTTATCCAAATTGTACCAGAAGATAGCTAATCTATATCCAATATAGATATTATAATTCTAATCCTATAATGACATGGATTATCAATAATACAAAACATATCCAAAGAGGTTGGGTCTTTATATCTCTATATATTTCTCATATCTCTTATATTTATGGATCTTCAACATCATTCTCTACATTCTATTAAATTTTCTCATACAAATACTGACTTAAGTATCAAAGTGTTTATGGGTAAACCCCCACCCATTTGCCTCGATATTCTTGTATGTTCAAGTTCTACAACTGAGTTCAATTTGAAGCTATAACCGTCCAAGAGAAAAAAAAATTCTCTAAACTCATAATCATTATAGACGGCGGGGTTTAGTTCACGCCTAAGTTTATTGCAACCGCGACACTGTTTGAGCTCAGGGCTCTAGGGAACACACTACTATATCACAAAGACATAGTGTGGAGATAAGGAGTCACCACCCAAGGTAATAACTGGGACAAATTGAAGGTAGTGGTAACTCGATTCTCTAATACAAGCTAGCACCATTACCAGGAATTCTGGATACGGAAAACTAACTTATTTTAGTTTCGTGTTCATTTAGAATTATTTTATGAATTACCATCTTATCCTCTAATTACATGTAATTTCATATAAACCCTAATTCAACATCCATCAATCCCAAAGACAACCAATAAAGAAAAAACATATAAGAAATGCATTCATACAAAACACATCCAACCCTAAGTTAGTCTAATCTACATATTTTTAATTAAAGTGAGCTAAATTTATATATTTTAATTTACAAATGAACCTAAAGCTAATGGGCCTAATTCCTACTCAATTTCATTTAAATGGGCCTAAATCTATTTATTTTATTTCTAAAATAGGCCGAAGTTTACAAATTATGGAAAGGGCTTTAATTAGTGGGCCTAATTCCATATATTTTATTCTAATATGATCCTAAATCTACAAATTATGGAAAAGGAATTAAGTTAATGGGCTAAGTCTAAATTAAATTAAATTAATCTAAGTGGGCTTATGTCTAAATTAATTAAGTGGGCCTAAATTATCTCTAACCTAAAATCTAAATTTAATTATGAGCCTAAACTTCATTTAATTAATTAACCTAAAACCTAATTAAATTATTAAACCTATTAGATAAAGTGAATCTAATTAATTAGCCTAACACCTAAAATTATGAGCTTAAACACAAACAAACATAAAAACATGAAAATTAATAAAATAAACATAAGAATAATCATAAAAAATAATAAACAAATAAATTAGTTAAAACATGCATCTAATGATTTCTAACCTAATTCTAATTAATTATAGGCCTAAAGATCAAATTAATTAACAGACAAATAAAATAATTAACAAGCACCCTTAATTCTATTCACTTAAATCTAATTCAATTATAATAAAAACCCTAATTATCTCTATAACCATTGATTTTACTTACCCAATTGAAACCTTAATTACTAATCAATTAATTAAAATAAGATCAACAACACATATATAGGATTTCACTATTCCCACTATTGGGGCTATTACAATAATCTACTAAAAATTAAGAATAAAAATTAATTACAACCCCAACAATAAATTAATACAAACCCAAAATAAATAATTAAACAAAAAAAACATAATACAAATAAACAAAAAGGTAGGGGTTGCTCTTGATTCATAGCTCTTTGATTATAAGCTTGATTTCATGATTCTGTCAAATATAGCCTTGCCACCACGCTTTGTGATTCAACTTAAAATCAAAACAATAAAGAAAACAAAAAAAAGGAATTAATAATTGATTCAAATAAACGAAATAAATAAACATCAAAATAAACTAAAATAAAAATAATCAAATAAAATAAATAGAAAAGAGTAGAAGAAGAGATGATTTGAATGGATTCAATATTGATTCCCCTCAGAAAGTTGATCATCGTTGATGGAAGCCTGTGGCTTTTGTTGTGTTTGTCTATGATTTTAGTTTTATTTAAATCTAATTATGGTCATGAGCCGGAAGAAAAAGTACGTAAAATCAAAGAGAGAGGACTGATTTTTTTGGCTCCCGGTTCAAAATCAGAAAGCAGAGAAAAAAAAAATCCTAGGAGCCTTCCCCCTTTTGTGAAAGAAAAGTATATATTTATAATGACACAACCCTATAACCCTATATAGAGTCCAGGATAAAAACAACATATTTTTAATTATTTATCTAAAAAAACAAACATATTTATCAATAAATTTATCAAATAAAATAAAAATAATAACCAATGATAAGTACAATAAAAAAAATAGAAATAAAATAACATAATAAAAAAAATTGTGGGAATTGTTTTATCGACTGGAAATATGGATTTCTGATCGATAAAACAAAAAAAAATTGTTTTGTGGCCAAATTCGCCACTTTTCAATCTTAGAAATTGAATGGGCCATACCGCCATTCCTATTTCTCTTTTTTTAAAAAAAAAAAAAACTTATTCCCTTTTTTTATTATTATTTTTTGATTTTTTTAAGAATATATATAAATGAATAAATAAAAAAATAATTAAAATTTAAAAATAGGAAAAAAAAATTTACAATTTAGTTCAAAACCAATAAATTAGATCCAATAATTCCAATTTCATAGTTAATTTTTATCATTGGGTCCTTTGTCGCATCCATGCTCTTTTCATCCCGAAATTTGGTGCTTACACATTTTTAGTATTATTTTTGCATCATTTTAATTTATTATATTTAATGCAATATTTTTATTTATTTCTCTGCATTTTTTTCATTTTTATTGCATTTTATCAATTTTTTTAGTATTTATATTATTTGTGGTAAATTTGGCCTTTTTATCATAAAGTCTCCATTTTTATGGTAAAAATGTCATTTTACTACTTAATATTTCTATTTTTGCATTTTTAAATCATTTTCTTATTTTTTGGTATTTTTGTAATTTTTATTGTATTTATGCCTTTTGTAATAAATTTGGTCCTTTTATCATAAAGTTTATATTTTTATGGTAAAAATGTCAACTTTATTACCTTATTTATTTATTTCTGCCATATTTATTTATTTATCTAATTATTTCTGCATTTTATTTATTTTCATTGTCTTTTCCCTATTTTTGTTGATTTTATGCTTTTCATAGTAAATTTGGTATTTTTATCATAAAGTTCATATTTTTATCGTAAATATATCATATTTATTATTTTTAAATATTTATTGTTGTCATCTCTATTTATATATGTATTTATTTCTGCATTTTTACTATTTTATGCTATTTTCGCGATTTTATCATATTTATGCTTTTTATGGTAAATTTGGTATTTTTATCATAAAGTTCACATTTTTATGGTAAAAATCTCATCTTTATCACTTTAATATTTTTATTTATGTCATTTTTAATTATTTGAATATTTATTTCTGTATTTTTTATAATTTTTATTTTATTGTTGCTATTTTTGTCATATTTATGCCTTTTATGGTAAATTTGGTGTTTTTATCATAAAATTCAAGTTTTTATGGTAAAAATATCATCTTTATCATTTTAATTTATTCATTTCTGTATCTTATTTATTTATATTAATAGTATTTTTATTATTTTTATTGTATTTTTATAATTTTTGTTGTCTTTATGCCTTTTAGGGGTAAAGTTATCATTTTTATAATAATGTAGATATTTTTAAGATGAAACTGGCATCTTTATCACTTTATTTATTTTTAATTGTGTACTTTTCTATTTTCATTGTATTCATTGTATTTTTATTATTCCTTTAGGTAAATTTATTATGTTTATCATAAAAGTTCTCATCTTTATGATGAAAGTAATATTTTTACCTTCCTTTTTATTATCCCACTTGCATTATTATTACTTTTATTGCATATTTATTATCCTTGTCATTTTTATTACTTTTTTTTAATAAATTTATTATTTTCATCATAAAGTTGATATTTTTATGGTGAAAATAATATCTTTTATTATTTTATTTGCATCTTTTCCACTTTAATTTTCTAATATATGCATCATCATAAAAATCTTATTTTTAAGTAATAAAAAATGATAATTTCACACTAGAGTACCCAAATTCCAAAATCTTGCAACATGCATACATTAGCATCCTTGTTTGCTTATGTGTCTAATTATTCCTTCATTTATTACTCCAATTGTGAATAAATGAAATATATTAAATTATCCTACATGTGATGTGTGCTTATATGTGTGTGAAGACTAACCTTTGTTTTGTCCGTTTATTAGAATAGGTTTATTTTATTTCCTTTTTTATTTTTAACGTAATTAATAGAATAGACTTTCCAAGGCAATGTAATCCTTAATTTCAACTCCCCCATTTATTTTTATTTTAGATTTATTTATTAGAATAGACTTTTCCTTGGGTTGTAATCCTTAATCATTTTCCTTTTTTCTTTTAATTTTTGCTTATTTTGATTATTTTTTGCATGCTTGTGTGTTACTTGCTACATGCACACTTGCTTACATGACTACTTGCTTATTTATTTATCATATGGTGTATGCTCGTCAATTCAACTATCTCGCACTTTATTTTTGATTTAAACTGATCAACGCTTGAGTGTGGTAAAAGTACATCATAAAATCGAAACTAGGGTGAAGTAGTGAATAAATGAGCAATATGTATAATAAGAAACAAGATAAGTAACTCTGACTCCCCGAACCTGGATTCTTTGGTTATGGAAGTGAGCTTTTCACTTCTTCCCGATTCAAGTAAGGTGGTGACTCCAAATCTACGCAGCCTAATCAGGCAGACCCTCCTACAAACAATAACAAACATGAATCCAGTAGATAGTCGTTATTAGCCTGTGTGCCCCTATGCTATAAGCTCATAGATCTTGTATGATCACAAAGTTGTTTCTTTATTATCATGCAAATTGCAATTGTTTCCAATCAATGTTTCAATTTTACTTTTAAGTCTAAATTTGCACATTAGCCTAATTTCATGTTTATAAGCTTGCATTCATCACGATAAACAAATAAAATTCATACAAAGAAAGGAGGGAGGAGAAAAGATTACAACCCGTTGCACAATTAAAACAAAAATAAAGCAAAATAAATGAAATGCACACACAAAGAAAGGAGAGAGGAGAAAGGAATTACATCCTTGAATCATGCAAAATAACAATAAAATAAATAAAAATAAGCTAATTATGAAAATAAATAAATCCAAGAACTAATTAAGGGATAAATGTTTGATGATTAAAAATCACCTTAAAATTCTGATTAGAACAAGTTTGACACTCCTAACTTAGCCCTCAGAGACAAGTTGTTGGTTCCAAATCCTCATTTGAATGTAAGAATCCTTTCTCCTTCTTAAAAATGGACTCTTTCAAGCTAAAACTCTTTTTTTTCCTTTTCTTTTTTTGTTCTCCCTTCCTTCTTTTCTCCTCAAAACTAGCTCCCTCCCTCTGTTAACCAGCCAACCTCCTCTAAGTCCTCTACCCTATGCCCTTTTAAGCTCCCCATGCTTTGACAAGATATCCCTTTTTACCTCTCATCATATGCATACCTTTTTTAGCAATCTTTTTGCCCTAAAAATCAAACATTCACGCTCATAGGTTCAGAGGGGTAAGGTGTGGGCCCACTCACTGCCTGCTACTGTCAATTCTCTAATTAATGCACATTCTAGTGGAATGTAAAGAGGCGGTGCCTCTTCGAAGAGGCGTCCCCTCACTAAAGTAGTTGCTATAAAGGCGACGCCTCTTCGGTCTAGCGTCGCCTCTTCGGCCCTATCCTATGATTGGGCCAAAGCGGGCCAAAATGGGCTTGGGCTCAAGCTTGGGTAGAGTTTTAGGGCTTTCAGGTCAATTCTTTAGAAGATTTCAGGTCTCTCTTGCACTCAAGAATCAAAGTATCTCATTATCGGGCTTTCGTTGCTGGTCGATTAAATCAAGGGTGTCCACAGCTACATAAAAAAATTATTATTTCATGTCATGTAGTGATCAACACAAAAGTTATAAGTGCTTTTACCCATCTACACAAAAAATTATTATTTCATGTCATGTAGTGTTTGATGAGAGCCAATTTCCTTTTAAAAATCAACAAAATCATGTTTCTAATATTTTAAATGAACGTTGGATGAGTATTTTTGATTCATGGATTGTTCCTCTTCTTTCTTACAATACTTTATCATTGCAGGGAGCATATGTTTATAATCCACCTCTTCCGTCCCCGACACTGCAATAACTAAATACCTCTCTTGAAGCATTTATAGAAGGCGCACCTCTCTCCACTGACTCACCATCCATCTCAGCACAAGAACACTTGAATCCAATACCAGATGTAATCTCTAGTCCAAATAATTCATCTATAATACCTAGCTTACCTAGCTCATATAAAGACATTTTAGTTGAAGAATCCCTTTCCTTCACTTCGTTGACAGCTTGGACCCTTCACCTGATGAGTGTGGGCAGTCCGAAGCATACTAACCTCAACATCATCCTATGGTAACCCACTCTCAAGTTGGCATATACAAACCAAATTCAAAGTATGCACTTATGGTTGTTGGACAAAGAATTCCACGTATACTAAAATTTATTAAAGCAACTCTTCAACATGATGGATGACGGTCAGCTATACAAGAGGAAATGGATGCCCTTCACTACAATAATACTTGGCGGCTTGTTCTATGTGATCCTACTATACATGTCATTAGGTCTAAATGGGTTCTCAAACCAAAACTTAAACCAAATGAGACTCTTGATCACTTGAAAGCGTGTTTGGTTACCAAGGGTTACCACCAAATAGATGGTATTGATTACACTAACACATTCTCAACTGTTATCAAACCTGGAACCATACATCTTGTTCTCAGTCTTACTTTAGTTCAAAATTGGGATGTTTAGTACTTAGATGTCTAGAATGCCTTCCTCCATGGTATACTGAAAGAGGATATTTATATGGAATAACCTCTAGATATGATGGATCCATAATTTCCCAAACATGTGTCCAAACTACGATAAGCTCTTTATGGTTTGAAACAAGCACTCATGCTTGGTTTGATAATTTTAGTACCTTCTTTTTAAAACATGGATTCTTTTACAATCTAGCTGATCCTTTCTTATTTATTTTGTATTATTCTCATGGTACTCTAATCATTCTTTTATATGTTGGTGATATGCTTTTCACAAGTTCAAATTCATAACTTCTAGCTTTTTTTATTCAGCTCTTACACTCTGAGTTTGCCATGAAAGATCTTAGACCTGTTCATCACTTTCTTAGTATAGAAATCACACCTACTCCTATCAGATTGCACCTGTCTCAATCTTATTAGGTTCTCACCATTCTTAAGAGAGCTGACATGGTAGATTGTAAGCCTATGGGTACGCTACTTGAAGCAAAAATAAAAGGTCTTAGTAATAATGCTCTACTTGCTTATCCTACTCACTATCATAACATAGTTGGTGCTCTCTAGTATCTCACCCTAACTTAGCCTGAACTTGCATTCAATGTCAACTTTGTGTCTCAATTTATGCATGCTCCCAACTAGTCACATTTACAAATGGTTAGACACATTTTGTGTTATGTCAAAGGGACAATCAACCTTGGTCTTAATCTTACTTCTCACACTATACTTGATTTTTATGCCTTCTTGGATTCAGATTGGGTAGGATGTCCTCTCGCTCACTGCTCGACGATCAAATATTGCACTTTTCTTAGTCATAACCCCATCTCTTGGTGTGTAAAAAAGAAACACACTATTTCGCGGTCTAGCATTGAAGTCGAATATAGAGCCATGGCACACATTGCAGCTAAGGTTACATGGTTAACTTATTTTCTTAATGATCTTAGTGTTCAATAATCTCAGCCTCCTCTAGTTCTATTTTATGACAATATCAATGCTTTCTATATGGCTACCAATCCAATCTTCCATGCCTGCAACAAGCACATTGAGCTTGTTTATCACTTTGTGCATGAATGAGTTGCACTCGGTCTTCTTGTCACTTGGCATATCTCTACTTCTTTTTAAGTAGTAGACTCTTCACTAAGCCAATGTCTAAAGCTACACATGCTAGTCATAGTCTCAAACTTTGCCTTCAACCCTGACACAGTTTATGAGGGGGGGGGGTATTAACATACCTCAGTCACCATCAGCTCCATAATCAGAGCAAGAAGAGGATATTTTAGGGTGATAAGTTTAGAACATTTTTAGGAGTGATAAGGATGCACATTATCCTCAAAATCAATCATTAGAGATGTTTTTGGGTGATATGATTGACTTGAGTACAGCTTAATCACAATTATAGGGATAATTCTAGCTTAATTAAAAGGGATTATAGTCTAAGTTTCTATGTTTATCTCTTCTTCTCTTATATAGTTTTTCTATGTTTTATTATATAGGCTCTACAAACCTTCTTCATTACTCATGTTGAATGAAAATACAGGTTTAGTTTTATACCAAATTTCTTTTGAGATGATTGTGCCTTGTGTGGGCACAGTAAGTTCTTTAAATGATTTGGAAATTGAAAATAATTATTATAAAGGCAAAGTTAGGAACTTACAGGAGAAATAAAAATAACAGCTGTTAAGGTGATTATTAGGAACTTACAGGATTGTGGCAATGCTTTATAATGATGATGAGGAAAGTATTGTTTAGCCATATGGTTAGGATTTGTTTTTTATTTAATAGATAATGTGTTTGGTGTACGAGTGGTAATGGAAGCAACTATTATTGAGACGATTGCTTAAGAAAGAGAAAGCGAGGCAAACGATGAAGAGAAAGAGATTCAAAAAGTTGTTGTTAGTGGTGGTAGTAGTAGTGCCAGTGAAAATGAATTTAGAGATTATTATTATTATTACTTCTTTTCTTGGTTCACTTGTAGTATACTCTACTCTGGCCTTTTGTTTAACCTATGATTTTAATTACACCATCTTTTTGAAAGAATGAATCCTTATTTCAATTCTATTTTCATTTTATTAAGTTAATTGTTAGTTATCTCATTTTGTTTCATTCCATTTCGCTAAGTTTCTTGAGTTTGGATTACCAATGGATGACAATGGGAATGTAATCGTAGTGGTCAGTAAAGTTTTGGTTTTAGATTTATAGATTTTTTATTTTTTTTATTTTTGAATATGGATTAAGAATTTTGTGAATGATGTGTTGTGGTGGTAATTGCAGATTTAAGAGATGCACTATTCAAGGAGCTATGGTACACCTGTGCTAGTCCTTTGATGTCGGTGCCTTACCAAAGAGAGCTCATTTTCTACTTCCCTCAAGGCTATATCGAGCAGGTAAGCTGCTTTATTTCATGATCCTCTTATTTTTATTTTTCCTTTTAACGAAGAGATGCTCGTGGTTATTTTCTATATTATTTATTTTTATGTGGAATTTTATGAGATGCAAGTGTAAGCATCGTCGAATTGGGTAGCTAACGATCAATAAATGCCATCTTATAATTTTCCAAGGAAAAATTTATGTCGTGTGGTCAAATTTCATCTAAAGGTAACCAATCCTATAATCTCTATTTTTTAATAACACTAAAAAGGGAGATGCTTTTGTTCCAGTTAGGGTTACTATAATATATTATTCTTATTCTTATGTGTTTTTGACTGCAGGCTGAACTTGATAGATGAAGTTTATGCTCAAATAAATTTACTTCCTCAATCTGTAGTATATTTCACTTCAATTTTCTTTACAAATGTTGAATAATTTAATAATGGCTTTGAACCATCTAGGATGAATGTGGGACTTGTAGCAAGATGAGAATATGGTGGAAAATAAGCCTCTGCCACCACCTGCAAGTCCATTATTACATTCTTTTTATAAGACTCTTACAGCCTTTAATACAAGTACCCATGGTGGATTTTCAGTTCTAAATCGCCATGCCGATGAATGCACACTGGTCTCCACCTCATTCTTCTTCTTTTCTTTCTTGACATTATGTTATTTCAGTTTATTTATTTTGATGCATGTGTTAAATTCATCTTATTTCACATGCTCTAAGCTGATTTTCTCAAAGGACATCTCTTTACAACCTCCAGCTCAAGAGTTGGTGGCCAAGGATTTGCTAAGAAACGAGTGGCGGTGTGATCGGTTGAACAGGATTTGTGAGCTTATAGCATCGGGGCACACAGGCTAAATGGCGACTATCTACTGGATTTTTATTTGTTATTATTGATTGGAGGGTCTACCTGATTAGGCCACATAGATTGGAGTCACCACCCGACTTGAATCCGGAAGAAGTGAAAAACTCACTTCCATAACTAGAGAATCTGGGTTCGGGGGGTAGGAGTTACTTATCCTATTTCTTATTATACATGTTGCTCATTTATTCATTACTTCACCTTGGTTTTGATTTTATGATGCATTTTACCACATGCAAGTATTGGTCAGTTTAAATAAAGCGTGGGATAATTGGATTGGCGAGCATACATCACATAATAAATAAACAAGCATCAATTAAGCAAATAAGCATGTAAGCATGTAGCATACAAGCATGCAAGGAATAATCAAGATACGTAAGGAACTAAATAAAATAAAATAAAAAAAGGGGGAAGCAAATTAAGGATTACAACCCGAGAAAAAACCTATTCTAGTAAATACATCCAAAATAATAAAAATGGGAATTGGGGTTAAGGATTACATTGCCTTAGAAAAAGCCTATTCTATTAATTACATTAAAATAGAAAAAAGGAAATAAAAATCCTATTCTAATAAACCTTCAAGGTTAGTCCTCATACACATGCAAGCACACATCATATGTGCGACAATTTAATATATTTCATTCATTCACAATTGAAATAATAAATAAAAGGAATAGTTAAACACATAAGCAAACAAGGATGCTAATGTATGCATGATGCAAGATTTTGGAATTTTGGGTATGTTAGTGTGAAGTTATCATCTTTATTATTAAAAACAAGATTTTTATGATTATGTAAATATAAGGGAATTAAAATGGAAAAGTTGCAAGTAAAATGATAAAAGATATCATTCTCACCATTAAAATATTACCTTTATGATGAAAATGATAAATTTACCAAAGAAAACAATAAAAATGATGAGGATAGTCAAACATGTACTGAGAATAATAATAATAATGCAGATGGGGTAATAAAAAATAAAAATGATGATAAAATTTTATTTCCAGTATAAAGATGAGAACTTTATGATAAAAATAATAAATTTACCAAAGGGATAATAGAAATAATAAAATGCAATTAATATGATAATAATAATAATAATGCAGAATTAAAAATATTAGAATGGTAAGGATGTCATTTTCACTATAAAAATATCTACTTTATGATAGTAATGACAATTTTACCCCTAAAAGGCATAAAGACAACAAAAGTTATAAAAATGCAACAAAAATAATAAAAAAATGCAGGAATATTAATATAAATAAATAAAAATGTAGAAATGAGTAAATTAAAATGATAAAGATGATATTTCCACTGTAAAAATGTGAACTTTATGAACAAAATACCAAATTTATCATAAAAGACATAAATATGATAAAAATAGCGAAAATCCGATAAAAAAAGGCACAAATAAATAAATAGAAATAACAGAAACAAAAATATTAAAATGATAAAGATCATATTTTTACCATAAAAATATGAACTTTATGATAAAAACATCAAATCTACCATAAAAAGCATAAATACAATAAAAGTGAGAAAGAGGCAATAAAAATGATACAAA
>CATIWM010187035.1:0-11307 GCA_949671775.1 Mallotus repandus
TGGAGGGTGATCTTTATACTGCAAGAAACAGTGTTAGAAGAGGCGACTCTTTGATAAGAAGTGACGCTGCAGACATTTTTTCAGGATCTCATAGAAGTCAAGAGGATGATGAAGAGGCTCTTATATGGGCTGCACTATTAATAGACTTAGACCCACTTTCTTTAGAATTAAAATAATTAGAATTAAGCCCACTAATTAATTTCTTTTTGTTTTAAAAATTTAATAGACTTAGGCCCACTCTTAGGATTAAAAACAATAGATTTAGGTTCACTAATTAATCAAAATGTAGGCCCTTTTTTAGTTTCGTTTTCATTTGTAATTAAAAAATATAGATTTAGCTAACTTAAACTAAAATCAAATGTAGTTTAGATTTAGGGACATTATGCTTTGAATGCATTTTTTGGTTTATGCCAAATGCATGTATTGGAATCTTATAGTTTTGGCATATATATGGCAGGTATTTACTACCATTTTTTGTTGCTAGTTGTGGCAAGGATAAGTTATACATACTATGTTATGAACATGTTTTGTGCCAAAGTTGAACATGCTTATATAAATTGATTATAAATTTTCTTTGACCGATATAATATAAGTTTTCTTTGCCTTTTTCTACTGCAGATTATGAGTTTACTTTTTCACATAAGCATAAAATCATCTTGTGAGAAAGACAAGTTCTCTCAGTGTTAGATAAATACTATAAAACGTACTAATTCATAAACACAACACTCCATTTTTCAAACACAAACAAAAAGTCATTTTCACTCAGTGAAACATTTTTACAAACAATTGAAGGTTAATGGTAATCATGGGAAATACAGTGCCTTCTTACCACTACTAACACTACTATGTCCAAACATCACAACCACAACCACAATTCCCATTAAAAAACAAAGAAAAAAACCAAAAAAAATTACAACATGAAAAAACCCAACTTTTTTTGCCTTTAATGCCTCATCTAACTGCATCCTCAATAAATTGTTCTCTTTCACCAACAATGACATATGCATCCCATTATCGATAAAAGCTCCTTTAATCTACCAATTGGAAATTCATTTTTGACCTCTCTAGCTCTACACTCTAATAGCTTTGCCTCGTACTCTTCTATCTTTGCCAAATAGTGTGGGATTTGCTCTCGACATTCATAACAATTCTCTAAATCAACCCATTCAAATAAATTACACCTCCTAGAATATTTTGCACAACCTCTGAATCTTCTTCTAAGTGTTGCGGACTGCTTTAAAATCCTCACTAGTAATGGCATCAAACATTTACAAGTCTGATTCGATGACTCCCTAGGAACTGAAGATAAAGATGATGACGATGATGGGAGTAAGGATCCATGTTGATTCTTTTTACTTTTTCTTAGATTAGGGTTTTTTTTTTATTGGCATATTAGGGTTTTCAATTTACAACTTCTTCTAATTTCCCCTCCCAAATGTGTTCACGTTTTATGTTTTGATTTTTGATTTTTTGATTTTTAATTAGTTGTCTTAGTGTGGCCCAATGAATGGATGAGGTGTTTTCAGCTATTGGACCGCAATGTCCACATCGGTGCCAGGTAGGACCAATTTAACAGTGTTAGTCACATATAATGGAAATCGTCAAACGGCGTCAAACACTAGTCGTAAATTGTAAAAAATGAAACACATACTTAAAATTGCAAAACCTTGAAACCACATGATGGTTTTCTGTACTTTCCCTTATATTATACATTCCCAAATGCATAGTTTTATCCCTGAACTTTATACAATTTAATTTTCGACGCTTCTTAGTCTCAGCTTTTATTATTTTTCAATTTAACCTCTATTTATTTATTTTAAACCTATTTAACCCATACAATGCATACAATCAATATATTTTGTAAATTAATCTTGATATGGGCATAAAAAAATTATATGAACTAAAATAGTGCTTGATATAATATAATTGACAACTAATTTTTCCCTACTTTATTTTTTATTTTTTATTTTTATTTTTATTTTTATAATTTTAAAGGTAATTATTAGCATTTTAAAATCAAAATCATTTAAAATTAAATGTTTATCCATTTCTATATTATATAAGTTAAATATAATCGAAAAGTATAAATATAAGAGTCTATAATTAAATAAAAATAAATCCAACAATTTTAATTTCATTTATATATATACAAATATTTGAACCACAGAAAGAGCCTCAAAATAATAATTTAAAGATTAAATAGAAAACTATGAAAATTGAAAATTTTTAAAGATTAACAGTGCAAAGTTGAAAGGTGAAACTATGCATCTGTATTGTTAGCCAGGGCTCATTGTACAATTAGCTAGCTGAGCTTTAAATGACAAAAAAAAAAAATAACAATAGCCTTCTACAAAGCAGTACTTGAACTCGAAGGTGTCTATTTCCTAGTATTCGGGATAAATATAAAGACTTCTACTTATTGTACTCTTTGTTAATTCAGTTGTATTTCTGTTTTGTATTCTTATTAGTATTCTTGTATATGTAAGTGCAATATACTCAATACAATATACATTTTTCCCTTCTTTCAAATATTCCTAAGTTGGTATCAGAGCCGCCATGGCTACTGGTCCTCTCTCAATGTCCTCTAATACTTCTTTATCATCTTCTACCCAATTACCAGCGACAACCACTACTGCTCAATTACCGTCGATTCTTCCAATTACTTCTCAAAATTTGACAACCACTACTCCATCCCACATTGAACAGGCTTTCTCAATTAAACTAAACTCAAAAAACTATTTCTCAATTAAAGTAAACTAAAAAAACTATCTCTTATGGAAGTTTCAACTGCAACCTTTGCTCAATTTCTATAACTTACATAGTGTTCTTGACGGTTTCAAATCTCTACCACCTAAAGAGGTTCAAAACTCAACCACAATGGAACTCGAACCCAATCCTGCGTATTTTCAGTGGTTCAATAAAGATCAACTATTGTTCTCTTGGCTTTTATCGTCAATCTCAGAAGAAGTTTACCCATATTTACTCGGTCTTAATTCTGCTGCTATAGTTTGGAAAGCCTTGGAAGTGGCTTATGGTGTGGTAAGCAATGCTCAACACACACAACTATACATAGAACTTCATAATCTTTGAAAAGATGACAAGTCAGTTTTTTATTACTTATTCCAAGCAAAAAAACTTGCTGACTCCCTTGCCATAGGGGGTCAATCTGTTTCCATAGCTGAGTTTAATGCCATCGTGTTTAGGTATTTGGGGGCAGACTTCAATGGTGTAATTGGTGCACTTCAACAATGATTAGAACCTCTTTCGTTCAATGATCTCTATGGACAGTTAGTTTTATATGAACTTTTACTAAAGTCGTAACAGATTTCTCTTCCCACACCTCCTACTGCACATGTTGCTTAAATATCTTCTTTCTCCAATTTTTTTAGTAATCGCTCATAGTTTGGTGCCACCTGATCCTTTTGTGGCCAAGGTCGACGTGCAGGGGTCCCATCTATATCTCATGGTTCTCATTTATCCTGTCAAATTTATGGTTATTTAAACCACAAGATAATTAATTGCCAAAGATGATTTGATCATAATTTTCAGGCTCATTTTTTAGCCGTAACATGGACAATCACAACACTCAGAATCTTAATTTTTTGCAGGCCAATCTATCCTTATTTTGTTAGCCTCCCCTTACCATTTCTTCTGCTTTTGAATGGTATCCTGATACTAGGCAAGCCATCATATCACCCTAGATATTTCTTCCTTGAGTCTTACTGAAGATTATAAAGGTAATGATAAAGTGGTTGTTGGAAATGAAAATCGTTTAACCATATCTCATGTTGGTTCAGGTAAGCTACCATCCTTAGGCCATAAACCTCTCAATCTTACCAACATCTTGCATGTTTCACACATCACTAAACCTTTACTTTCTATTAAAAAAAACTTTGTCATGATAATAACTGTTTTTTAAATTTTACTCTGACCATTTTCTTATTAAGGATTTCCATACCAAACAATCTCTTCTTCGAGGAACAAGTGAATTGGGACTTTACAAGCTGCATTTAAGCATTCTTTCCTCTCTTGTAATGATAGCTTATCTAGTAAATTTGGAAACTTGGCATGCTCGCATAGGACATCCAAATTCCAATATTGTTTGGCATCTTGTTAATCATTTTCAATTACCTTATTCTACTAAGAGTACTTCTTCCACTACATGTCATGCTTGTTGTTTAGGAAAACTTCATAGAAATTCCTTACCATCCACAAATAATAGAAGTACTCAACCCTTAGAATTGATTCATGTTGATGTCTTCTTTCCTTTACTGACGAAAAATACTTTGTTATTTTTATTGATGATTTCTCTTTGTTTACATAGTTGTTTCCTCTTCAAAATAAAAGTGATGTAGCTTCTATTTTTCTTTAGTTTCAAGCTTTTATAGAAAAATAATTTAATCACTCTATTAAATCATTTAATTCAAATTGGGGCGGTGAATTTTGGCCATTATTCAATCATTTTAAGTCCACTGGAATTCTTCATAGATTAGCTTGTCCACATACACAAGAACAAAATGGCACTGCTAAATGGAAAATTAGACATGTTGTTGATATTGGTCTTACACTTCTTGGTCACTGTGGGGCACCATTTAAATATTGACAATTTGCTTTTGAGACTGCCACTTATTTAATTAATCATATGCCCTCTAAATCTCTAAATAATGCCATTCCATATCAATTGCTCTATAACAAAGCACCTTATTTAAATTATTTCCAGATTTTTGGGTGTGTAGTTAATCCTTTACTACGTCCTTATAATCAACACAAATTTTCTTGTCGCAGTAAAAAAAAATGTTTTTTCCTTGGATATTCTTCTCATTATCATGGTTACCGTTATCTAGATAGGGATACTGGCCGAATTTAGGCATGTGAAATTTGATGAGCAACAATTTTCATTTCAGCAGGTCTCCAAATCCTCAACCACCACAAGTCCTTCCACTCTAACTCCTTGGTTGCAGCTTACCATGCTGATGTCCCAATTCACTTGCTCCAAGGACTTCTTTTTAGGTATGAACTCTATCCTATCTTTATATCTATCTTCTTCTTCAACTGATATCTCTTTATCATCATCACATCCACCTAACCCAATCTCTTCACCACCACCCGATTCACCTTAATCCTCATCTTCAAATTTACGTGAACCTCCACCTTTATCCTCATCTCCTATTAGGCATCAGTTATTTAATCCTGATGGTTTAAATCTTTTCATTGACCTACCCATATCCAACCAATAACTCACCATCATCCCTACCGAAACACAACAGACCTAACCTATAACCTACCACCACCCGATGCAATTGAGGCCCTCCACACTTATGAAAACCATAAAAGAAGCTAACCTTGCCAGAACAACTCCACTTACTGAACCAACGTCGTTTACTCAAGCTACTAAACATCAAGAATGGCAAACCACAATGCAAAATGAAATGGAAGCATTATATCACACAAACACATAGAACTTGTGCCTCCGCCTTCTAATGCCAATATTATTGGCAACCACTGGATTTACAAAATTAAAAGACATGCTAATGGCACTATAGAGTGGTTCAAAGCTTGTCTTGTTGCTAAGGATTACACCTAAGAGCATGGTTTGGACTACAATTATACCTTTAGTCCAATTGTTAAACCCATAATAATTAGTGTTGTTCTTTCCATTGCAACATCAAGATCTTGGCATATACGGAAGTTAGATGTGAGCAATGCATTTTTGTATGGTGATTTAAATGAAATGGTGTACATGGCACAACCTCAGGGGTTTATTGATTCGACCTTTCCACATTATGTTTACAAGGTAAATAAATCATTGTATGGCCTTAAACAAGCACCTCATGCTTGGTTTCAAAAACTCAGTGGTCATTTAGTTTCTCTTAGGTTTGTTGGCTCACATGCAGACTCTTCTCTTTTCACATACAACAATAGCAAGCTCTCTTGTTTCATTCTTGTTTATGTTGATGCCATTATCATCACAGGTAGCAGTCCTACATTTATTCAACCTATTATTAATCAGTTGTCATCGACTTTCTCTCTACATGACCTTAGGATGTTACATTATTTTTTCAGAATTGAAATTCTACCACACAAAAATGGTCTCCTTCTAACGCAGCAAAGGTACATTAATGAACTTTTACAGAACATAGGAATGTCCACTTGCAAACCAATTTCTACTCTTATGGCTCATGATTCATCACTTTACAAAGATAGTACTGCCTTGTTGCCAACTTCTGATAGTGTCAAGTTTCGCCAATGTTGTGGTTCTCTACAGTATATCACCTTCACCAGACCCGATTTAAGCTTTGCAGTAAACAAGCTCACTCAATTCATGCATTCTCCTACTCATCAACATTTTCAAGCTTTAAAACGACTCTTGTGATGTTTAAAAGGTACTTCTAATGCTGCTTTGCTTATTTCCAAGTCTCTATCATTTGAATTGTTTGCCTTTGTTGATGCTGATTGGACCGGTAGTCTCGATGATTGCCGCTCCATAGGTGATCATCTGATTTTTTTAGGTCATAATTTAATTTGTTGACACTCAAAAAAAAAATCAACTGTCGCAAGGTCATCAATTGAGTCTGAGTTCAAAGCCATGGCCAATGTTTCGGTTGAACTTCGATGGTTGTCCAAGCTACTCGAAGAGTTGGGTGTTCGGGTTCCTATCACTTCCCACATTTGGTGTGATAACTTAGAAGCAGTTTTCATTTCTTCAAATGTAGCCTTTACTGCTCGAACCCGACATGTAGAAGTGGATTTCCACTTCGTTTGTGAGCAGGTGGCTACCAACCAGTTACATGTTTGTTCCATTTGTTCCAAGGACCAACTTGCTGATATTATGACTAAGCCTCTCCGAAAATCTGCTTTTCTTTTCATCAGAGATAAGCTTTGGCTTCAACTTTCTTAGCCTTCAGCTTATGGGGGGGTATTTGGGAAAAATATGAAGACTCCTACTTATTGTACTCTTTGTTAATTCAGTTGTATCAGTTGTTTCTGTTTTGTATTCTTATTAGTAGTCTTGTATATGTAAGTGCAGTGTACTCAATACAATATACATTTTTCCCTTCTCTCAAATATTCCTTAGTCCCAAAGAACGCAGCAAATTAGGTTATGCATCAGAATTCTCCTAAAAGAAATGGCATAGCCAAGCTTCTACACGACTGCTGCATTCTTCTGTATATGCTTAAAATTAAGGTTTTTTATATTATATATTATGTATATATCAACTAGCCACTGCACATCTTTACACTGTCACGTTTTTCTGATTTAGTACTACTCTTTAATTGATTTGATTGATTTTTAATTTCATAATTCTTATTGTTCAAGAACTTTATAGTTTATACAATATAATATAGTATATTATTTACGTACATTGTCATATATCTTCGCCTAATTCAACAAATGAAAAAAAAAATTTAACAACTAATTTAATATGACTGCATATATCATTTAAACGAAAATAACTCCTGTCAATTCTATTTTTCAGTTGTTAATAGTTGTTTTTATACTTTGGTAACATACCACAACTTATACTTATATTTTTTGTATGCACATGTGTTAAATTGACAAAAAATAAAAATAAAAATGTCCAAGTGATAAAATTAACTGTTAAATTCAAGGAGCAATGAGTGCACTAAGCTAAAACTAGAATTATTCAATAACAATATTCATCATTTTGACACAAATATGTTTTAAATTCGAGTTGTGGTCATGTTTTACCTCACTTCTTATCATTTCCTATTTGCTCAATAATTTTATCATGAAGCAATATAACAAAGTAATGAGAAAATGAAATATCAACGAAAAATTATTTTTATTAGCAAGATAATTAAGGGTTCTAACTATTTTGAAGTTCAAATTGAATGGATCTATAAAAAAAAAAAAAATTCTTTCAGTATTTTTTTTTCATACGTAATACTCAAAATAAAGAAATTCAAGCTCTTTACGATTATATTACTGATAAATATTATGTTTATAGCTGGATAAGTTATTTTTAGAAATAAATTTTATTAAATTGGATAATACTAAATAAAATTATAAAAAATTGAGAAAATAACATTTGTCCATTTAAATATTACAATTGCCAATGTAAGAAGGTTAGATAAGGTGGGTCCAATATTCGCAGCATGTTGCGCTAACCAAAAATTAAAGCATTTGGAAAAGAATTAACCGATATTTATTGAGCATGGAAAACATCAATAATAGCAATCACTGTGTATCCGCTGGAATGTCTTAAATAAGTCCTCTCCTGTAGTTTCGGGAATAAATTCTAGCTGTCTGTCTGTTTGTTTTTTCCCATTGATATGGTAGGGATAACAATATGTGAAATTTAATTAAAGCATGTTTTAAATTATAAATAGTTTAGAAGGTATGGTTAGATGCAGTCAAATTACTAATTTTTCTTGACTTTTTTTGCAAGTTTTATTCAAAACTTGCTGAAAAAACTTCCAAGTAACTTAAAATTAATATCTTCAAAAATATGAATTTGATTCTACCAACATCTATAGATCCAAGTGATGAGGAGTCTGGATTCTTTGAAGTTTTGAATTCGAATGTTATATATAAAAGAAATAAATGCAGAAATTTTTTTTCTCCCTTATATATAGATCCTACAAGCTTGAACTCAGAAACATCAAATACAAAACAAAAAAATCTGAATTCAACTCTTAAAATGTTACATTTAAAAATATATGAATTTTTTATAAATATAATAGCCCCATATAAAAAATATATTTTAAAACGATACTAAATAAAAATAGTTAAAATGTCAATTTAAAAAATTGTATTTATCATATCAATAAAAAAATCATTTAAAATTAATTTATGAGACTAGAAGTGCATGAACAAAGCAACAAGCAACAAGCAACAAGCATCTTCAAGGAAGAACCTTCAAGAAAGCACTGCAAAAACAAACCCCATAAAAAGATAATACAGAATAAGAAGTGAATTAATTTTTCTTCTGTTCCTATAGATTGAATGCACGAATGGTTTTAAAGTTAATTTTGATGGGGGTAAGCTCTTTCCAATTGTTCCAAAAATCTTTTCTTCGTACATGCCATGAGCAGGAGGAATACAACAAGATACACTAAGAATTAATAATAGAGATTTTTAAAATTATTTATCTAAAAATATATTTCGGCAAAAAATAAAAGTATAATAATTGGAACGTTAAATTAGTAAAAATGATCTGACAGTAATTTCGATGATTCCAATCTAAAGTATACTCTTCCCTACTGATTAAAGAAATACCAATAAGAGGCGCAAAATTTTTAACTCGAAATTTCATTCCACACTAAAATTTTGAACATTTGATCGAAGTCCTGCAGGTATGATTCCAAAGATTTACTCTCTATATCTATTTCATCTTATGCCATTACCGGTCCAATCAAGGCCACATCTATGGGTTAATCACTTTTTTTTTTGAATTTCGTGTTTGAAAAGAGATTTTCTTAGAAAAATGTGAAGGCAGATTCTTAAGAAGCACGAACAATTGACACAGATATAATAAGACACGAACATGGTAACGTGATAATTTTTTAAAATTTAATAACACGACACGAGCGAGATACGTTATATATATATTTCACATAAAATGTATATTATCTTTTAGTATGTGAAGATGATTTGTTAAAAAAAATGAAGCTAGTGTGATAAAATAAAAACTGTATAAAATTTAAACATTTACTATAATTATTAATTAATTATTTATCATTGTCATATATAAGGCATACATAAAAAGTGGCCAATATACATTATCTGTATAAAAAAAATGGAGCTAAGAGAAGTTCCAAATAATTTAAGAATTGACCATAATTATTCAACCAATAGTCTAGCTACTAATACTATATATGGCATGTATAAAAAGTGACAAAAAAAATAAAAGGTGTATCCTAAAAAGTGTCATGTCATATCCTACACGTATCTCAGCTGTGTTCTTTTCGTGTTCTAAAAATAAAAAAATTAAAAAATAATAGGACAAGTGTCAAACCGTATCAGACAAGTGTCAGTGTTTAAAAAGTGCCAAATACAGATACTCCATCTTATTTAAAATGTTGGTGTTTTACAGTGGATACATAAATATGGGTATGCAATTTATGCAAAAGGCAAATTTCTGTTTGCTTGAGTCGGCATGGTCCAAACCGACCTTGTTGCATGGCCATAAATACTGACTCATGGAGGGACAAAAATATAAGAGCGAAGAGAGCGTCTTCAGTAGAGCAGTCAGCGGAGGCATAAGATGGCAAAAGCCTGGACATCATCACTATTGTGTACTGATTTACTCAGTAAGGTTAGATGAGGTTGATAATGTGAACTCTTGAATGTCATTGTAAGCACCCAATTTTGGGATGACTAGAGAATGGATGCGACAGAGGACCCGATGATGAAAATAAACTGTGAAATTAGATTTATTGGATATGATTTATTAGTTTTGAATTAAATTGTAAATTATTTTCATGGACTCAATTGAAAAATTTCTTTTTCTTCAGGGGTCTTTTTGTAATTAAATGTTAAAAAAATCGAAAAAATGGATTTACGATCGGCAATCCACAATTCCGGTCGGAATTATACTATCCAGATGAGTGAAAATCCATTTTTTTTGTAATTTTTATTTATTTATGTTTCTTGAATTTGATTAGTTGTTATTTTAATAAATATTTTTGTTTTATTGGATAAATTTATTTTTTTAGATAAAAAATATTTTATTTTATTTTTATCTTGTAATCAGATTAGGGTTACAGGGTTGTATATATATATATATATATATGCGTATTTTTCTTTTCACAGGGGGTAGGGTTTGATTTTCTTTTCCCTCTATTTTTTTTTAATTTTTAGCCGTCAACTAAAAACACACCCATTCTTCTTTAATTTTCACGTACCTTTTTTTCAAGTTTTAGTTGTAAATCAGCAAATAAATCAAAATCACAGACAAATACAACAAAAGTTACAGGCCCTCATCAATGGTGATCACTTTCTGAGGGGAATCAATACTACATCCATCAAAATTGTCTCATCTTCTACTTCTTTCTCTTCTATTTGGTTTGATTATTTTTATTTTATTTTATTTTGATTTGATTTCATCTAATTTTTATGTTTATTTCGTTTAAGTACTAATCTAATTTTACTTTTTTTATTTCTGATGAAATTCTAATCAGAAGCTTATGGGCCTTATTCTTTGATTTCATTTCATTTTTTTTCCTTTTTCGTTTGTTGTTTTTAGCTTTAGGGTTTGTTTATTTATTATTTATGTTCTTTGTTTTATTTATTAGGTTTAGTCGTTTATTCTATAATTTTTTTGCTTACGTATTTTTATTTATA
>CATIWM010187063.1:0-33120 GCA_949671775.1 Mallotus repandus
TATTTTTCAAAGCATGCAAAATTTCATGTGTGATTATGATATTCTCTTGTATATTTCTTTCGCTTACAAAACCTATATAATGCGGAGTGATTAGTTGGGGCTACCATTTCCTTAGTCGATTTGCTAAGATTTTTGTGATTACCTTATATATGAAATTACAGTAACTTATCAGGCGGTAATCCTCAAACTTTTTTGGATGCTTGTTCTTTGGTATTAGTGCTATTATAGTTCTATTTAATAAGTTGAGGAGCTTGGTAGTACTGAAGAAATCATGCATCAAATTGAGTATATCCTCCTTTATCACCTCCCAATGATTTTGATAAAATACCCATGGGAATCCATCCGGTCCTAAAGATTTCAGTCTTCCCAGCCCAAACATACCTGCTTGAACTTCCTCCATGTATATTCCTCTAATCAATTCATTCATCTCATCAAACACTAGCTTGGGAATTGTTGTTGAAAAATCATCTTCTATATTAATGAGATCCCATCGATAAAAAATTTCAAAATGTTTCACAACATATTCTTTTATCCTTTCTTCCTCTGTTAACCATCCTCCCCCTTCAATTTTGATTTTATTTATTTGATTTTGCTGTTGTCTTTAAATAGCTGATAGATGAAAGAATTTCGTGTTTCGATCTCCTTCTTTGAGCCATTTGACGTGCGATTGCCATAGCCAATGGATTTCTTATTGTGTCCAAATTTGCTTAATTTATTCATGCATTCTCTGTGCCTCTACTCTATTTTCTCATCAAATTGGCGTAGCCATTTTAAAGAAACTCCAATTGGTTCTTGCTACATTTCTCTCTGGATAGGCTTCATCTAATCAGTTCAGTTCTCAACTTCTCTAATTTAGTATCAAACACACTTCTAGACTTCTTTGGAGAAATATTTTATGCCCATGTTCTTTTAATCACCTCTCTCCATTGCTCTTCTTCTTTCCATTTTGCCTCATATAAAAACCTCCTTTTCCTTCTTCCGGCAGGTGGCTTAGTGTGTATTATTATGGGTCTATGATCAGATCCCAAAAAACTTTCATGAATCACTCTCGTATATTGGTATCTCATATGGAATTCCGCATTTGCCAATGCCCAGTCTAGCCTTACCTGTATGTTATTTTCACCTTCCTGTTTATTATGCCAAGTGAAATTCGCCCCTTGATAACCCAGATCCCATAGGGAGCAATCTTCTACTAGCTCTGCAAAATCCTTAATCTGAGGGAAGGTTAGAACGTTTCCTCCCTTTTTTCTTATGATCATAGTCAGGCAGTAAAGTCCCCCATCACTAGCCATAGGGTAGAGTCTTTTGTGTCCAGAGCTCGTATCTCATTCCAAATCTCAGCTCTACCTTCCCTCCTTGGGCATCCATACACCGTTGTTAAATGCCAATCTATTTCCTCACTTACCCACACATCAATGACATTTCTAGTTTTCCTTCTTATAGTTAAACGTCATTCCTCTCCCCACCATAGCCCTAATCCACCTGATCTTCCCTCCGACTCACTGTAATTGTTGTAGTTGAACCCTAACTTTCTTCTAAGCACCTCAAATTTTGTTGATTGTTGTTTAGTTTTCATGAGAAAAACTATACTTGGTTTCACCATAAAAACTAAATTGTTTAGCATCTTGATAGTTACAGGGTTTCCCAAACTCTGACAATTTCAAAATAGTGGACTCATAACACTGAAAAAACTTGAAGCTCCTATTGGGCACTATTCAAGCTCTAAAAGAGAGAAAGAGAGAGAGAGAGAGAAAGCACTATGAGAAGTGTTGTTTTATTGGAATCTTGTTGTCAACGTCTTTGATTATGCATCGAGTTGTACGTACGAAAAAATAAATGTTGGAAAAAATTTATCGATTTCAATCCAAATTAATTAATCAAAACTCTTATAATTATATGATAGCATGGACAATTATTAAAAAAATTCTTTAGATCAGTACTGCTGGGTTTTTTTTTTGGTCAGTTGTTTTTATTTTTAAGGAGAGTATACATATGAGGGCAGTAAATCAGCAGCTGCACCAAAATAGCAGCAACGAAGCGTAGAGGCACCAAGAAACGGTAACAGCACACCAGTAGCAGAATCTTTTATCTAATAGTTTAGTGAATTATGTACTTTATCATGGAGATCTAAAGAGCACATGTGGGAGTGCTTGTAAAGTGGTACATGCTTTTTATTTTTATTGCAAGAGTGGATTAGTGATGTGGAAAGCAAAGTAAATATTCTCGAGAGAAAGCTATGTCAGTAGTTGCAAAGCAAGGTGGAAAATTAATTAGTGAAATGGTAAAAGTTTTTCTTTTATAGCATTAAAAAATTATAAATTTAATTTTTTTTAAATTAAAAATAATTAAAAGGAGTTTTTTTTTATAAATTATAAATTTATTAATTTGATTGTTTGAAATAATTAATTTAATGTGACTATATATTTTAATAAAAAATTATAAATTAACTATAATTCTCATATTTTTTTTTTAAAAATTCATAGATATTTCTTTTTTAATTTTCTTTTTATAAAGAGCTGGAATGAGCAGCATGGATATAATGAATCCTTATTTTGTCTCTTTTATTTTAGAAAAAGCTGACATCAATTCACTGCCTGACAATTAAAATGTTTATCCATGATGTTTTAACTTTTTTTCTTAAAGTTCATTGACAACAATGGTGATATGTAAAAAGAAAGATATGATCATGGAATAAAATATTGTCTTTGTTATTGTTATTATTGGAGAAAAGTGATAAAAAGGAAAAAAAAAATGAGTAACCTATGGTAGGGTATAATTTTTGATCTTTAAGATATTTTAATCAACATTATTTTTAAGTATAGAAGTAATGGGGATACAAATTTTATATTCAGTTCCTGATTTAAAAAAAATATATTATATATATATATACACCATAAAATTAATTTTTATTTAATTATAACTATTAATTAATTTTTATATATCTGTAATATATATTGATGATTATAATTAAATAAAAATAAATCTAACAATTTCAATTCTATTTATATATACATTTGTATACTGAAAAATAATTCTAGAAAATACAGTTTGATATTCATTCAATTCTTAAAATTTTTATTTATGTTATTCAGTTTTCTAAAATTATACATATATATTTTAAAAAATAGAAAAACAGTTAGAAAACAAAAGAACTTAAATAAAAGAAAGGAAAACAATAGCAAACAGCCCCAAAAGGTGCAAATTTTATAACATCATGGACTAAAATATGCCTTAAGATAAATATAAGAGAGGGGGTGATTGTAATTAATTCAAAGCGCAAAAGTAGAACAAACCAAGTTTAGAACTGTTTCATATTTGTTCTTTCATCATCTTTGTGTTGGTTTGCTGACCTCTTTCATTCACTCACTTCACTCTTTCTTTTCAACCAGCAAATGAAGTTGCAGAATGATTTAATTTGCCCCAATTCACCATTTGTATGCTTCTTCTCTTGTTTCTTAATTCTTCTCTGTTTTTTTTTTATAAAGTTTTGTAAAGACTTGACCTTGACTTTAATCACTTCAAAGTCTTTGCCTTTGTTTTTGTTTTTGGGGTGTTAATATTTGAAGCTGATAGTTGTGATCATGATTTTGCAACTGTGAATTATCAAGAATTGGTGTTATAATTCTCTTTTATAAATTTAAAAAGAAAAAAGATTGGAACTTTGGTTTTAGTTTGATTATAAAGAGTACTGTTTTGTTTGTTTCTTTTGCAGAATTAGTTAAATTTCTGTTTGGTATAATTAAAATTGTGATTACATTGCTTAGGAAGACCTGAAATTGTAATTTGGTTTTTGTATTTTAATTTTTTTCACTTTTTTTTTTGGTTTTTGGTTTGCAGGTATGGGATGGAAATAGATTCTCAGAGTGTTTTGATAACTTATATCCTTTTTGTAAATGTTGAGGGTTAATTTTCACTTAATGTTCTACACTACAAAAATGGCTGTTGTTTCAGTGATTTGTTTCCTTTTGTCCCTTGACAATGCTTACAGTTTTGGGATTTGGTGCAAATGTAGTGACTCTTCTTATGATTTCTGTGCTTGCAATTACTCAGAGGAATGCTAGAAGAATCCACAGGGTACATTCTTTCCTTTTTTGTATTTTGATCTTTTTAGTCTATTGGTTTCCTATAAGCTCTTAAAAGTGACTTAAAAAAAGAAAGTAACAAGTGGGTATTTCTAGTTGTATGAGTTACACAATTGCATTAAATTCCTGTCTGCTGTGGTTTGTTACAAAATCTATGAACAATTTGAATGTGCTATGCGAATTTCAATTTTGTGTGGCTCAACAAAGCCTTGCTGCCTTGGCAATTAACTTTTCCACACTCAGATGCACAGTTCGTTTGGTTTCCAAATATCATACCAGAAGTAAGTTGGAGTTCTTGTGGCTTTTACAGAACTGCACGTGCAGATTGAAATATTGTACTTGTAGAATTATTTTTTTGATGATTACATTTTGGTGA
This sequence comes from Mallotus repandus, assembly GCA_949671775.1. Classification (NCBI taxonomy): domain Eukaryota; kingdom Viridiplantae; phylum Streptophyta; class Magnoliopsida; order Malpighiales; family Euphorbiaceae; genus Mallotus; species Mallotus repandus. The sequence goes on from CATIWM010187063.1 coordinate 4,459, forward strand.
AATCAATCTTTCTTGACCTAGAAGATATCACACTTAGTCCAATCAAGTCACATTTCTCTATTATGAACTTCTGAGATCAGAACTGGAAGACTTGCAACAAAGCCTTATCTTTATTGGAGAGTGCAGATAATAGTTAGGCTTTGCTTTGACTAAATGTTTTGCCAACAACTAGTGTTATCAGTATCTTCGTCTGGTGTGGTGCTGTTTACTTTTGGTTCACATTTGGTTCTTTCTGCACATGCTGTCTATGCACTAAATGTAACTTTATCAACATTGCTGACTTCTATCTTATGTTATGCATCAAGGGCTAATGCCTATTTCTTTCTTTAGGCTTCTCTAGTGTTGTTTTTTTTTTTTTTTCCTTTAAAACAAACTATAAATAAACTAACTTTTATGAGAATTACACAGATGAACTTTCAGGAAAAAGTTACACTACAATTTCTACCTGCATTTGGAGCATGTGTATCATTTATGGACCTGATTTTTCTTTCAAAGAGAGAGCTTCATGGAGGCTTTGTTGCATATCATGAATGGCTTTTCAGAAGTTCTCAATTGATAGTCTGGGTGAGGTTTTCTAACTCAAGTTGTTCACTATGATTCCGTCCTTTACTGTGCTAGCTCTGTAATTTTAATTAGAATTTCCTCTAACGAATGAGCAGACAGCCATCATAGTTTCTTCAAATTGGGTCTGCTTCAAGGACGTATTTTGCCACTGGATCCTCTGTTTCTGGTGGATCATGAAATTACTACTGGAATTCATTCATCTGCAGAAGACATTTGCTTCATTGGAGGTGACAATTTTCTTTTGCTGTCAGGCTATTCTATCTGTATTGCATGGTCCTGAAACATAACAACAGTTGTATATGGTAGTTGTTTTCTAATTAAATTGATTCTGTGAGCATGTGAATTTCAGGTTGACTTGATACAAAGATTTTATGTCAAAATTCTGTTAATGTGTTATTGCAGAAACACAATTAAGTCAAGCTCAAACGCTCTGATTTTGTATCCTGATGAGTGCATTTCTTAAACATCTTGCATTGCTTCTTCTTGGTTAATGGAAATCTTAATTCCCTGCATATTTTATATGGGCAGGTTTTGAACTGTCTGAAAGAGAGTTCAGTTGTTTTCTCCGATGCCATGTTTGGCATATCCATCAATATTATTAGAATAAAAATGGCATCTTCAAAAAGCAGGTACAACTGCTCAGTTGTTTGCTTATAGTGTGGCTCTATTTTTATTGTATCTGTGCAAAATGCTGCTATGTAGTGCTACAGAGGATCTGTTGTTGGTTTGTTTGAACGGAGTTCTGGAAACCTGTTTAAGAACTAATTAAGTTGTGAATCTTCAGTGGGAAATTTTTTATTGTGATCTTCCCCTCTTCATTTTTAGTACTAACTCTAGTTCATCACGTGTGATCACTTGTAACTTAATTTCATGACATGAGTTTGGATCCCCCACATCCCTACCTCCCAATGTGCTCCACATCACCTCTAATGCAGGTATCTGTTAGCACTTTAAACTGTTTATAAGTTGTCAAAAACAGAATCCTGTCCATTAATATTGGAGCAAATATTGAAAGAGATGTCAGCAGAATATCAATATAGCTCCTTATGCAAGGTGCATGGTTCTGGTGTTGTCAATCACCATGGGTTTTCTCCAGTGCTCTCATTTTTGTAGCATTTAATAATAAATTAAAGAGGTTCCTCTTGAAAGGTTTTGCCAATAATTGATGGTCCAATTTTCCCGGAGAACATACTCTACTCAATTTAGTGTCCTTCGTCTCTCCAAAAGGCATGCAAAGAATGCATGCATACAAGTGCTGATCAAAACCTATAATCATCAAGCCCCATTTTTTAACCGCTTCTGCTTGTTGTTATTTTCTAATTTCCCTAATATTTGTTCAATCTTCGTTGCTTTCATTACAAGGTTGAATCTGTTTACTTATTGTCTGTTTGATGAAATTTATCATGTGAATATCTGCTCTAATCGCTTACTTGTTCATTTAAGATTTATTTATCTGTGAAAGGCAATTCGTTATTATGTTATTCTTGTAATATTGAGATTTGCTGACCATACTGTAACTTGCATGAACTATAGTTCAATGGAAGACCAACTTCTTCCTTCTGATTTGGATATTGAGGGAGCTCGTCCTGTGGACTCTGTAAGTGATTGCCATTTTGATTTTTCTCTATAAGATTGTTAATAAAAGCTCAGATTGTCTGCTTGATAGAAGTTCTTAATTCATATTTTTCTACATAAATAATGTAGTTTGAACCAAACATGCCTTATAGTGCTTTGAAATTTTTGCACATCATCAGTTTTAATTTCTCGTTTTGCATTTTAATCGCTGTTTACCTTGTCTCTTTCATGAGTAGTGCAATGTCACTTTTACATTTGAGGACTCACATCCATAATGAGATGCTCCTTGTTGATGTTGTTTTGTTATTCTTTTTCTTCATTTGAAATCAACAAATTCATTGTAAATGATTCTACCTCTTTTGGCTGTCAAAGGGAAAGCAGCAGAGGTGTTGGGATCTCATGACATTCAAGTCTATCACTTCTGTGATGAATCGTGGTGTTACAAAGCAGCTTGACTTTGAAGATTTGCTTTTGCTACCTGATGATATGGAACCTTCAACCTGTCATGATAGATTGTCAAGCTGCTGGCGAGCTCAGCAGAGTAGCTCTAACCCATTCTTGTTCAAAGCAATCTGTTGTGCATATGGATGGCCATACTTTCTTATTGGTATACTAAAGGTAACTTATTGTGTCAGGATGGACTTCTCACTATGTAATAAGACTTTTTTTTATTATGGTTTAGTTAATATCAGGATTCTGAGTCATATAAGTTCATCGGCCATCAATCTAACATTTGACAGGAAAAAACACATGGCAAGTAATCTTTTTGAACTGTTGATTGGGCTTTCTCACCAACCCTGCTCCTAGGGAGACTTGAGCTTTCTTTATGTGAATTTCTAAGGATAAGATGTCAACATTATAACTTTCAAACGAAAAACGTTCACTCAATAATTTCTTCTAGATTTCTAGTGCTTACTTAGGGAAAGGTATCTAACAGATAATTTTACTTTTACAGGGGTTCAATGATTGTCTTGGTTTTGTGGGACCATTGCTTCTCAATAAGCTCATTCGGTTTCTTCAACAAGGTTTGAAGCATTTCGTCAGTTTTTAGTTCTAGTTCTTCAAATGTTGTAGTAGATAAACTAACTTTTCGGTGACCCTAAAAATCAGTGATTATTTATCTCTTCTTCTAATGTTTGATTTGGTAATTTCCCTGTTGTAATGGCTCTGTTTACTTTATTGACCATCAAGCTTCTTTCTTAATGGTTCTGTTCCGGAGAAAAAAAAAAAAACTTGGTGCTACCTGAATGTGCTGGAGAAATTAATTTCTGCTCTTGAACTTCATGTCTTGGTTAACTGTAGATCCCTTATTTAGATGACTTCGGTGCTAACTTGTTGGATTTTAAAGTATTTACATGCAAACTACGTGTATTCTGCAATTTCTTGTTTTATAGTTATTGCATAATGATCACATTAATTTAAAGTTTTATGCTGACAAAAACATATACTGAAAAAAATTGTTGGGATTTTTCAGGTTCTGGACACTGGGATGGCTATGTTCTTGCATTATCCATGGGCCTTACTTCTGTCTTGAAGTAAATATCAGTAATAGTGACTAATAGCATATATTTATTATTTTTTCTCTTTTGCGCTTCTCCTTTTCTTTGTTGCTTTGTTGTCTCCTTGTTTTTTTTTTTTTGTTCACAATTTTACCAGAAATTCTGACCAAAATAGGATTAATATGAATCAATAGAAATGTGGGAGACAGTAAAAGGTATCCATTACCATTTTTGTACTGAACAATTTCCTTTAATATAAGAGTGACATGCCTTCAACGGGACCTTTCTTTTGTATGTTGTCTCAACTGCTGGATATCATGGAGATGGAAAGCACTTTCCAAAATTGGATTTCTTGTGCACACTAGTTCTTTTGATGTCTTAGATGACTTTCTTTAAGCTTCACATTTTTTTGTTCATTTGAACTAATTTTAATATGGCCGTGAACACATAATAGAACCAAAATGATCAAAGACGCCATATTGTTTTTCACCAGCTATATTCCTGTTCATACTGCTAATTGAATTATGAACAATAATGTCTTTAAGAAAAAACAAGTATGAAACTTCAACAATTTTTTGTTTGCCGGCTCTGTTTTATTGCAGAAACTAACACATTGATGAACTTACTCTTCTTGACATTTAACGATCATTTCTCATTTTGCAGTTATCTTATTCTTAGTTTAAATGATGACTTTTTAACTGTAAATTTAGATTGACACTTGCGCCTATTTGCAGATCCTTCTTAGATACACAATACACATTTCTTCTTGCAAAGTTGAAGCTAAAGTTACGGTCTAGCATTATGACTGTAATTTATCAGAAGGTAAATATATCATGTGTTCTTTGTAACATGCATGAATCAAGCTGGTGTACTAGTATGCTTGATTGATTGTGCTGTCATGAATGCATTGACATCTTATGCAGCAGTTACCTGAAACTAATCTGTTCAAATAAGTTGAGCATTTCGTAAACATTGTTTTCACAGATAGGAGAACTAGCTTTTTCTGTTTCTACAATATGTAACAAAATACTATTCTTCTGCAATTCTTCTTTAATATTCCCAATTTGCTTTGTCAAGCAACAAAAATTACTTTTATCTTATACTACTTGGATTTATGACTGTATTTGGTAAACCATGATGGAGCTTCATACAAGTGACGGAGAAAATAAAAAAAAAGTGAACTATAAAGAAATTCATTCTATCACATCCCTTTGCATTCTACAGTAACTGGCCAAGCAAAGAATCAGACATTATGCTTTAATGAATCAACTTGATGCTTTTCATTTGGCTTGTCTTTAAATTTGTGTACTGTTTTACGTTCTGTTCATTAACTATAAATACATGAAACCCTTTTTTGACACCATGACACTTCTCTTCATCTGAGTTGATATACTTTAGTTGATTCTTCTTTCATGACATAGGTCTCCGTTTGCCTTGCATGTTATGACTGATCACTGTTTTAACATCAGTTCATTAATACTTTGATCTTAGTGCCTTTGTGTTACCTTAGCAGAGCGATCCAAATTTTCTGAGGGGGAAATACAAACCTTTATGTCGGTAGATGCTGATCGAACTGTCAATTTGTGTAACAGTTTCCATGATGTGTGGAGGTAAAAGTTCAATCTTATCGCATATATACACAAAATATATATATATATATATATAAATGTGCTACTGTGGTTAACAACTAGCAAATTCTCCAATCTCATTGGTTGTTTAAAATGAAGAGTGTAGTTCAATATTGGAACTAGAATTTACCATACCATTTGAAAATTTAATCTGATACTAAAGTTTTTACTTAATTATATAAGTTCTTCGTTGCTGTGTTTTGATATTGATTTTGATATTATTATCAATCAGTTATATACAGCTGCCTCTCAAAGAAGCTGGAGTGTCTGCTAGAATAATATGTTGCATGAAAAACGTTTTTGATGAATAACAACACAACCAAAATAAAGTTGCAAATCGAGCAAGACCAACTAAAACAGTAATAAAGGTGGCAAAACATATCTATTGTATTAAACAGAGTTTTATCCCTCTAATCTTATAGTTGGCTGTGATGACTTTTCAGCTTGCCTTTACAAATTGGAGTGGCATTGTACCTTTTATATACACAAGTCCAATTTGCTTTTCTATCTGGATTGGCAATAACCATCTTATTAATTCCAGGTATTTATTTTCCTTAATTTCTGTGTTACATGAAATCTGCAGCAAAAACTTCTATATAATTGTCTTTGACAAATGATAGTTTATAATTATGAATTATATATGCCTTTTTGTCAAAGTATGCGTGATGAATATGGTTTCTAGGCAACCTTTAATTAAAATATAAATCTGATATATTGCTGAAGTGCTAATGATAACACAGAATTTCCCATACATTAATCAATGTTAACATTAAAGAACCAATCAATTGGCTGCATACTTTCTGTGAGTGAAGAGAAGGCTATATACCACATCATGTGCTGCTGTCTCTCTGTCTAATATCTTCTTCTGTGTATATGAATGTATATTTAGATGCTTATTTTGATGGCTGCTTGAACAACATTCACATTTGCCAATCCTTGTGCTGCTTAAAAAGGGTCCTAGGAGGGTTAGTCGAGATAAAGTCTCTGTGAAGTGGCAGACATTTATTGCTTGGAGCTTTCCTGCATGACACTTTTGCTTTTATCTTCCCTTGGATTATCTTGGATTTCACAAATTGATAATCTTTAAATGTAGTATGTAAGTCCTGTTTCTTATGCACTTTCCTTGTTCTGAATTTGATTCCTTCACTAAAGGCAATCTATTATGCCGCTTTCAGTTTTGTCCCCTTGGAATTATGGTGTGAATAGTGAACCACATAATGAAGGTTAATGTAAATCAAGAATCCATATTTCTTTTTGCAACATAATCTTGCATCTTTGTTTAAATTATGGACATTTCTGCATTTTAATGTTTTTGAGCTTATTACCAAATGATTGGATATATTTCTCTTATTATTGAAATGTTTTGAATGCAGTGAATAAATGGATTTCTGAATTAATTGCAAGTGCTACCGAGAAAATGATGAAGCAGAAGGATGAGAGGTACATAGATACACTTTGTTGTTTTCCATTTGAATTGAATTGTGAGTTTCAGACATGTGATTGTATAACCTGGCCCAATACTATTTCTTGCTTAAATACATGATTGACAGCTTTTAAGCTGTGACATGATTAGTCTCCAGGCAGGCTTAGAGGAGTTTATTGGTCGTTCTTTTGGTGAGTCCTAATCCATGGTGAGGTGGCCTGAACACCCTGCAAAGATTTTCCCTGCACTTCAAACATCCTTTTTACCAAGAATAGGAAATCCTCTCTTCTTCAATTATGCTTCATTAAGTTTCTTCTTCAATTATCCTTCATTAAGTTTTTCCTAGTTTTGATTATTATCAAGCAGTTACATCAAGAGCGAGAAGAAAATCAATTGTGACAATGTGACGGATTATGAGAGCAGAACAATGTACCCACGAGATTACTTACTTTTAATTGACACTTAGAGTGTATTTGGTTTAAATGAAAACTTTGTAAAATTCATTTGCAATTCTAACTTCTTAATTTTGTAGAATTGCTTAATACTAAATCCATTCTTAATGTTGAAATGTGTTTGGTACAAATGAATTTAAAATTCATTTGCAAATGAGTTCTATTTAAAATTTATTTGGAAATGAAATGAATTTCTTAATGGAATTGAACCAAATAAGGGGTTATATTTTAGTAGGTTTGTTCCTTCACAGGATTAGAAAGACAGGAGAAATTTTGATGCATATTCGCACTTTAAAGATGCATGGATGGGAGCATATTTTCTCTACTTGGCTGATGGAGACAAGATCCTTAGAGGTGAAGCACTTAGCTGTAAGCCACTGTACTTCTATTCTTGTGTGTTATAAGAGTAATGCAACAGATAGTTATTTTTTCAGCAAATATTGAACACTTGTCAATCATTACATATTCCTTTTCTTGTCAGACACGGAAGTATTTGGATGCGTGGTGTGTTTTTTTCTGGGCTACAACACCAACACTCTTCTCTTTGTTCACTTTTGGACTTTTTTCTTTAATGGGGCATCAACTTGAGGCTGCAACGGTATTCTGATCATGTCTCATGTGATTTATTAATGATAAATTTCTTTATTTGATTTCGTATTGTCTGTTTTGCTGCATGACTTAGCAACAATGTGATAGCAATAGAGAAATTTGATTTTTCTGAGAATCTTTGTTGCAGGTCTTCACTTGTCTTGCTTTGTTTAATAATTTGATCTCTCCTCTCAATTCATTCCCATGGGTTATCAATGGATTGATTGATGTGAGTTGTGCTTATATTGTGATTTTTCAAGAATAAATATTCGACAGATTGTGATCTCAAATAGCTTGATTTTCTCTTTATTCCAGGCCTTTATATCAATCAGGAGATTGAGCAGGTTCCTCTGCTGTTCTGAGGACAAACATGAATCAGAACAAAGAGCTGAATCTCTTTCTTCTAATCACTATTCCAATTTTATCTCTGATAACATGGCTATTACAATGCATGATGCATGCTGTGCTTGGTCAAGCAATGATGAACAGCAACAGAACTTGGTGTTGAATAATGTGACTTTAACTGTTCCAAAGGGATCATTCATTGCAATAATTGGAGAGGTTAAAATTCAAATCCCCGCATGAAGCTTTTACAGTTCTATATGCTTTTTAAACTTATAGCTTTGAACATGCCCTTAAGGCAAAACCAGGGCATCATCCTTTTTTTGGAGCTCACTGGGCTAACACAGAAACAGCAAATTTAGCTTAGTTTATTTAACTGTATGTGAGATGATAATGTTAGAGTGCTTTTTCCTAAGCTTCTTTTAGCCTTTAGTACTTGTTCATAATTAGGCGAATGGGAGATTATCAGATTCAGAATTTTATGGAAGCTGCAATAATATCTCTTTGAATGATTATATTTCCACATGCCCTGGCTAATTTGTGTTCTTTCTTGCTAACATCATCTGTACAGGTTGGTTCAGGTAAATCATCCTTATTGGGTGCAATATTGGGAGAAATGCGGTTCATTCGTGGGTCGATTCATTCCAGTGGATCTCGAGCATATGTGCCACAGGTTTTTTCAGCTTCTTCTTGGTAAGGCTTTTATAGCTGACACTTTTTGGACACAACTTTTATATTGGATTTCATTGGAATTGCAGGTTCCATGGATTTTGTCTGGAACAGTACGTGAAAATATTTTATTTGGCAAGAGTTATGATTCAGTTAGGTACAAAATATTCCTCATGAAAGATTTTTACTCTTCTTATGCTGAAAACTTATTATGTTGTTTCTTGTTCAATTAAACCATGCTTTAGTTTTATTCGTATGTCCATTGAGAGGGAATTAGAAAATAAGGTTCTAAGTGTCAATTATGGTTTGTTTGTTAGATTGGAAGGACATTCTCCTGCTTTTCAATTATGGTGTTCATCCATTTTTTATTTGTTCTGCTAATTTTCAGATATTTAGATACTATAAAGGCTTGTGCACTGGATGTGGATATTTCACTAATGGCAGGAGGTGACATGGCTTACATTGGAGAGAAAGGAGTCAACTTATCTGGTGGACAGAGAGCTCGCCTTGCTTTGGCAAGGTTGCACCCACTCCATGTTTAAAAATTTTTCTAGCTTCTTCATTGAAATAAGCTTGAACTTTTCTGCCTTCTAATAGTGGTTTCTATATTTCTGCAACATTATGTATTGTGTCCCAAGTCACAACATATCAAATGATGTGGAACAGGGCCATTTATCAGGGGTCAGATGTATATATGCTTGATGATGTCCTCAGTGCAGTCGATGCAGAAGTCTCGAGGTGTATTTTACAGAATGCTATTTTGGGTCCACTTTTGAACCAAAAGACACGTATTCTTTGCACCCATAATGTCCAGGTAGTTCTGTTGATTCCCATCATTTTTATTGGACATCAACATTTTCTTTAAACACATAATTAATTTTAAAAGAAAAGTTTGAATCTTTCTTGGTTTTGTGGGAACTTTTTTCCTGAAAATTATTTGCTGCATTTTTCAGTTTCTGGTTGTTGGTGTGAATCGCAAGGTTGGTTGAACAAAAAACATTAAAAAATTTCTTGTTTAAAGGAAGATGAATTCCTATTCAGAAACAAGTAGTTTCTTTAATTTATGAACTTTAAGAAAGAAATGCCTTGGAATTTCTATCCAGATAGTCTCATGGATTTCTTTGATGAAGGATTTTTTACTTTTTTCTAGACACTAGAAACTAATTCTTATTTGATTGTCAATGTTGTAACCAAATGGCAAGATTTTTTTTTTTCAGTAACATTTGTGACAAGATTAGGAAAGGGTCATGCCTGAAACTTAAATATTTTTTCTTAACCCAAAAATAAATGATTATATCAAGAGTACGGCTAATATTTTCAGTTTCCTGCCACTTGTATCTTAAGTCTACCATGTGAAGACTTGGCTAATATTTGTACAAAACCTGTTTTTCGCCCTTTGAAAAGTTGACAGTGTAAACTTCCATCCACTTTAAACTTTCCAGTGTATCCATACTGTTCATGATCATTGTATTTTTGTGTTATCTACTTGGTATTTGTCTAATGTCATGAATTTTGTTAACTCTGTTTTCTGTTCTACTGAAAATTAAGAAGTATGTCATGGGTCTGAGTTGGCAGTGTGAACCCTTGCAGGCAATATCTTCTTCTGATTTGATAGTTATAATGGAGAAAGGGCATGTGAAATGGGTGGGAAACTCAACTGACTTGGCTGTCTCATCATGCTCTGCATTCTCTCCGCAAAATGAATTTGATGCGTTATCTTATGTTCAAGGAAAAGAACTCAGCAAAAGCATTTCTACTGAAAGCAGAAAAAGCCCTCTAGTGGAGACAGAATCTATATGTGTTTCAGAGGAAGCACATGAGATTGTTGAAGTTGAGCTGAGGAAAGAGGGCAGAGTTGAACTTGTTGTGTACAAGTAATTATATTCCATCTAATGTTTTCATTGATTAGAAGTGATTCATTTCTATACACAGGGATGATTAGAGTTTTTCATTTCTCTCGCTGGTTAGTGAGGAAAATTTTAGTCTCTCCCTGAATTTCTTACACAGCAAGCGTTTACAATTTGGTCCTTTTTTTTCACAGGAGTTATGCAGCATTTTCTGGCTGGGTCATCACAGTTGTAATATGCCTTTCAGCTATTTTGATGCAAGCTTCTCGTAATGGCAATGACTTATGGCTGTCATATTGGGTTGATACAACAGGGAGCAGTCAGGGAGGCTACTCCACATCTTTCTATCTGGTAGCTGGATCCTCCATTTATGATTATCATACCTATTACCATGATTTGGCAAAAGCTGTTGTTCACCAAAATAAGCAACAACGTTAACAAAATTTGATCACCTATGCAAGAACATTACATGTTTCTGGCATTCTATCAAATCCTTAATTGGAAGCTTGCTAGCATATCTAAGGATGGTTTAATTGGAAGCTCAGTTGCATCTTTCAATATTTCACCTATTTAATTATTTTGGCTGACATAGAGTGAAATAACCTTTAAGGAAGCTTGTTATTGAGAGTTTTATTTCATTCTTCATTGACTTGGGAACTGATGATGCAGGTTGTACTCTGCATCTTTTGTATTATAAATTCATCTCTAACGCTGGTGAGGGCATTCTCGTTTGCATTTGGTGGCTTACACTCTGCAGTTCAGGTGCACAATACGTTGCTTAAGAAGCTTATTGATGCACCTGTACGGTTCTTTGATCGAACACCTGCTGGAAGAATACTTAACAGGTTAGAATGAAATGCTATATAAAGGTGAAAGTTATGTTTATCGGCACAAGTGTCAATATATTTTGTGTTCCTTGTAGGTTATCTTCAGATCTCTATACAATAGACGATTCTCTTCCATTCATTCTCAATATTCTCCTTGCCAATTTTGTTGGCCTGTTGGGAATAGCAATAGTTTTGTCATATGTGCAGGTAGTCACAAAATTTTTCATGTTGGTTGTATGATTCATGGAAATCTCATTTCCCTTTCTTTCCCACTTGTTGACAACCGGTTTCACCTGGCTTTTACATATGTGCAGGTTGCCTTCTTGCTTTTACTATTGCCATTTTGGTTTATTTATGGCAAGTTACAGGTATATCTGATTTCAAGATAGCTAGACTATCAAATTTAATTATCGCATCAAGTTTAATCCTTACCAACAAATAAATAAATACACAAAATTATTGGGCTTTAAAACTTTACATTAATGTCATTATACACATCAGAATTTGGTAAAATTTTTCAAGCTGCGACAGATAAAAGGCAGTTGCAATTATTTCACGAGTCCTAAGAGCTAGCAACTTCAGTTTTTTTCACTCTTATTGTTATATTCCTTTACAGGCATCTTAGGAAAGAATAGATCTGTCAAGCAAGAGATTGTAGGATCTTATTCTTTAGTTGATAAATGATATTTGTATATACAAATGCTTCAAAATCCTGTGGGAAACGCACACTTGTTTGTGCCCAAAAAAACACTCAAGTCTGACATGATGCATTTTATAATCTTGCATCAATTAAAATTTACTTAATATTACATAAAATTAAGACAATGGGATTCTGGGTTAGAGAGAATGTCTTCGTGGTGCTAGAGCCAAATATTTGATCATGCACCATAACATTTCCTTGTATGAGATTACAATTATAGCTGGTGTCTTCCTCAAGTTGCTCTCATTTAAGTAAATTGCATTGTCTGCAATATGAGGAATGAGATGCGTAACTGGGAAAAGAAAAAATTGCCAGAGTCTAGTTGTACACTCTTTCTTATATATCTAAAGTGGGGGGAAACTATTTGACCATGAAGCTATCTCCTTAATCAGAAGTTCTTCAGTTCTTCTACAGATCAACAGCAAGAGAACTGCGAAGGCTGGACAGTGTTTCTCGTTCTCCTATTTATGCAACATTCACAGAAACACTTGATGGATCATCCACTATAAGGGCATTTAAGTCTGAGGTAGATATTTGGATATTACTTTTAGAACAAAATTTTAACAATTGCTGCCTGTTATGTCTACGACTCGTGAGAATGATGTCCAGAATGATTTTGGTGAACTCATGTACCATTGTATTCTACTGGGACATCATAGCTTTTTTTATTACAACTTAAATTTTGCTGATATACTGCTAATGAATTTAATCAAAGGAGAAATCATATAGGCACTGACTAGTGCTGGTTATGGACAGGACTGTTTCTTGGCCAAGTTCACTGAGCTTGTGGTCTTGTATCAACGAACCTCTTTCTCAGAAATAATAGCAAGTTTGTGGCTTTCCCTGCGTCTCCAGGTATATATAGATATCCAGGATGAATAATTTGATTACAAGATCCACTGAGTATTTTGTGAAACAATTCATTGCATGAATGTAAATTACTATTTTGCAAGTGGAAAAATAGGATGGTAACTGTACATGGTTCTAGTAATTCTACTAACCATTGATATTATATTAGTTGTTAGCAGCATTCATCATCTCATTTGTTGCCGTGATGGCTGTTGTGGGATCCCAAGGTTATATGCCAATCAGTTTTGGGACTCCTGGACTGGTACATTCTTCAACGCTTTCATTTATCTTCTTTTTGAGCCTACCAGATTTTGTTTTTTCTTTCCTAGATAAATTTTTTTGCTTATTTTGTTCCAGGTAAAAATAAAGAATTTTTATCTGCTTTTCAGGTTGGTTTGGCTCTGTCATATGCAGCTCCAATTGTGTCATTATTAGGAAGTTTTTTAACAAGTTTTACTGAAACGGAGAAGGAAATGGTTTCTGTTGAGAGAGCTCTTCAGGTATTATAAGATAAGTTCTGTTTCCACTATTTCCTTCTCCACCAGTAACTTACATTCTTAACTCTTTATAGTATATGGACATTCCACAAGAAGAGCTTGAAGGATCCCAATCTCTGGATCCTGATTGGCCTTTCCAAGGACAGATAGAGTTTCACAATGTTATAATGAGATATATGCCCTCATTGCCACCTGCACTACATAATGTATCTTTTACTATTGTGGGAGGAACACAGGTCAGTGAATACTGAATACTAGCCTAATGTTGACCAGCACTTATTTTTCATTTCATGACTTGTTTCTGGAGTCAAAACATTCCAGTGGCCAGATTTAATGTTGTAAAATTGTTCATGTAGGTTGGGATAGTTGGAAGAACAGGTGCTGGAAAATCAAGCATCTTGAATGCCCTTTTCCGACTCACTCCAATAAGTAGCGGTTGTGTTTTGGTTGATGGAATAAACATAATTGACATCCCTGTTAGAGATCTTCGTGCACACCTATCTGTTGTTCCCCAGAGTCCATTCCTATTTGAAGGCTCGTTAAGGTATGTTTACGCAACTTAGTTTGTTAACCATTTCCAGCTACCATAAATTATTGGATGCCACCTTTTTTTTTTTTTTTTTGTCTTAAGGTTGATACTCACATTTAATAATACAAACTTTTAAATAATTAAACTCTTCATTTTTTGTGTCAACTTGTAGGGATAACCTAGATCCTCTCCAGATGAGTAATGACTTGAAAATCTGGAGTGTTCTGGAGAAATGCCACGTTAAGGAGGAGGTAGAAATGGCAGGTGGACTAGATGTTCATGTGAAGGGATCTGGATCAACATTTTCAGTTGGGCAAAGGCAACTTCTATGCCTTGCACGTGCTCTTCTCAAGTCTTCTAGGGTATATTACGCTGACTACTACTGCTATGCTTCTAAACATGGTCTGTTTCAATGAAATGTAGTATGCCAGAGATAAATCTATAGGGAAAAATGCATCTATAATATATTTGCATGTGCATGTGTGTGTTTTTGATTGATGATGGAAAATTTCTGATGGAGTACAAATTCTTAGGTACTTTGTTTGGACGAATGCACAGCTAACGTTGACACTCGAACAGCTTCAGTACTACAAAATGCAATATCTACCGAATGTGAAGGCACAACTGTGATTACAATCGCTCATCGCATTTCCACTGTTGTGAATATGGACAACATCCTTGTTCTTGACCATGGGAATGTGGTACATAATTTTCTGCTTTTATCTTTCTTCTTGTCTTAGATATTGTTCTTCAATGACTTAAAAACATTTCTGACAATGAATGGCTGTGGAACTGAGGTGATTAAACTATGAGATAAATTGGAAACCATCTATTATTTGTAAAATAAACTTTCTTGCTTTATAGGGGTATTGTATTGTGACTGATGAATGATAAGTGCAATTTCAATCATTGTCATTGGATAGTTTTTTCATTGCTGCCTCAAAATGATTAAAGAACTGATGAAGTTTTGGTGCTTGTGTAGATTGAGCAAGGTAACCCACAAGTGCTTCTACAAGATGAATTCTCAAGATTTTCAAGTTTCGCGAAAGCTTCTAGCATGTGATTGATTGCCTAACTGCTTGCAAAGGTTACTAAAATCCAACATATATCTGGATGTAAACCTGTTTTTTCATTGCAGTCTTGAAGCTAAAGATGACAGTAACCATTGGTAGGACCATAACCAGCTATGCCTCTGCAGTTAGGACTTGATTCTAACGATGATGCCTAGTACTTGAGTTTATAATTGTTAGGAGATGAGGACAATGTTTGTAGGGGGTTGAAATGATGTTGTAGTTACTCTTAACATGGTCTAATAATATTATGTATTATTCTCTCTGTCATATATCTTTTCCAGTTTTTGCATATTTATTTGTGAATAGTGTTAAGGTGTTGTGATCCGCCGCTAGACAATAAAAAAAAAATACACTTTTACCTCTGATAATATTGGGGGTAAAAAAAATTATGGGGCTTTTTAGTAAATTACCGTGACATGCGGGACACAGACCTTTATCCTTTATTTATTTGTTTTTGCCCTTGTGTTATAATTCTTTATATTTTAGTATTTTTTTTTACCACTTAAATTACCATGGATTAAACTGACTTTTTATGCTTTAAGGGAGTTTTTGCGCTTAACTATTAATTTCTTTTTAAAATTTCTAAAATTTTAGCATTTAAATGCATGATAATAGTAATTATTATTATTGAGTACAAGAACTTTTTAATGGTTGCAATTTGCATTCTCAGGAGCTAATGATTATTTTGTTGGATCAATTGGTCTTATATATGAAGGTTATGCATTGCAAACTGTTAAAAAAGATGAGTCTATTTGAAGTGATTATTTTAGTTTGGATAATTTTGGATTTTAACGTATTTAAAGAGTGTGTAACTTTTAATGCATATAGACTAATGACTAATTTCTATTTCAATAATAAATTGAAATAGAAATATCAAAAGATAACAAGAAAGTTGTCTATATATAGATGGTCCACTGTTGTTAGAATTGTACAATTCACGATCCAAATCGTATGATTCGAGTTGATTTACCTCAAATTCGATGCAAATCTATAGGTAAATCAAAAAAGTATGAGAATCAATTGTGAATCATAAGAATCGATCTTGTCTATTAAATAAAATGAATTTTATTTGAAAAACTACACAATTAAGGAATAAAAAATTTCTTTAATTGCATTATTGTAGAATCGCCCTGGAATATTTCAAAAAGTTTTCAAAAGTTTCCAAAATAAAGAAATGTTTGTTGGGAGAAGTTTCTATACATCATAATTCGACAATTGTCTAGATAAATATATGTGTATGGTACAGGTT
Organism: Mallotus repandus; assembly: GCA_949671775.1. NCBI lineage: Eukaryota > Viridiplantae > Streptophyta > Magnoliopsida > Malpighiales > Euphorbiaceae > Mallotus > Mallotus repandus. Next base: position 20,770 of record CATIWM010187063.1, read on the forward strand.
TTGGAAGCAATTTTTTTCTTTTTCTTTGGTGATTCCTTTGGTCAATGTTTGGTGCAGCTTTCTTTTGTAAATATTTGATTGTTACCGACACAATTTACAATTTTTTGGTTTGCGATCATGTGGCTAATGAATACAAATACAATTTTTTTTCTTTGATTTGCAAACTAGTGTGTCTATATATATATATATATAATTTTGGTGGATTTGATTAAAGAAATTTGCAATAATGCAATTACAGATTTTTTTGTGTAATTTATGCAATTGAGGAATTTTGGATAAAATTTTAAATTTAAATTTTGATATGGTTATCTATATTTTAAGATAAATTGATTGAAATAACATCTAGCCAAAAAGAACTTTTATGTAAAAAATAATTTATTTTAAAATATAAACGGTTTTGTGAATGTAATTTATATGAGTATTAATCGGCGTAAAAGAAGATCATTATTTAACAAAATTGCATGTGCATTTGTGGTATTAAATATGTGATTCTTATTATGTTTTACATATAAATAATAAATCAGTCCAAAGGAATATTTGTTATTCAACATGTTCTTATTGTCAATGTTTGATTACTGCGCCCAAATATCATATACAAGTTAATATTGTTATCCAAAGACAAAATATTAAAAGAAGTATATGATATCTTGAGATGGAATTTACCATTATTTGAATTTATTATTGATTTTTTTATTGGAACTTATGTGAGCTTGTTTTGTCAAGTTGTTGTTCTCAGTTTAGTTATGAATGCTCCTGCTAATATTACCGTTACCATCAACGCAAATCTTATGCTAAATGGCACCAACTTCAAGTCATGGCAAGGGAATCTATTGATTGTTCTCGAAGTCATGATAATCATGAAGGCCATTCTAGAAATATTCAAAGGCATAATGTCTAAAAAGACAATTACGGATAAAGAGTTCCCTACAGAGATTGAAAAGAGATTTGTCCAGATCGAAAAGGCTAAAATTGTTACGCCCTTGAAAAATCTAATTTCAATGAGGTATAAAGGTAAAAGTAATATTAGGGAGTACATCATGAAATTGTCTTATCTTGCTTTTAAGTTGAAAGCACTTAAGCTAGACCTTTTTAAAGAAGACAATTTAGCCACTTTAATTAAAGCTATAATTATAGAAAGATACTTGATCTTTAAATGAGTTCATCTCACACTATGTTTAGGAAGAGGAAAGGTTGAAGCAAGATAAGATAGAAAGTGCTCATCCAACCTTATAGGCCATTTGCATGATCAAGGCTTAATCAACCTTGTTTGATTTTAACAAACACAATTTTAAGTTACTAATGTGTGTATTTTTAGTGTGTATAAGTTAGGAAAAAACTAGAGGCTTTTCCAAACTAATAAATTGAAGAATAACATCTTAACAATGATGCTCACGATCCTCATCATGACCGTGAGCATTCCCATAAACACTACCTTGATAAAATGCTCAAGTTCAAGACCAAGTAGTGACCCTCATGGGTATGATTACGACTATGATATCGTCTGTGACTATAAAATTATGATTATGATCAATAAGACCATAACTGTGAGTCAAATTACGGGAATTGGCAAACTAGGCAGTGGCCCTCATGATCATGAGGGAGAGCATCATGAGCATGACATAAGGAGTCACAAGCTTGACCAAATTAATGGTGAAGATCAAAGTCACACAATGAACCTCACAATTCCAATCATGAACGTGACAAAACAAGTCACGAGCATGACCAAATTGAAGAATTTCTAAGAATTCATATAACGACCCTTACGATCCTATGTCACAATCGTGACCTGGGTCGCAATCCACTTGTTAAAATTGTAATGATTACAGTAAAGCTCCAATGCTATATTTATCAACGATCATGATCATGATGGGCATGTCATGATCATGAAGAAGAAAATTCTATAAAAAGCTGGTTAAGCATCAAATGAGCATGGTAAAGCTTGGGGACAAATTTCCAATACTTTAACACTTAGTTTTTCATCCTCAACTATACATTACCTCTTGAAACATCATTTAAGAGGTTAGAAAAGTGGCACTACAATAAATCATACATTTTATGATGAATTTTTTTACTATGCATAAAATTTCATCACAATTTATTAACCAAAGATTACGAAATGAATAATCATCAGTATAATATTCGATTTTGTGACGATCTATATTTTTGTCACTGTTAACATTTTATATCGTCACTATATTACATATTTGATGACGATTATGATGACAAAATCAGCGCATTAATGACAGTTATTTCATCATTATATGTCAATATATAAAGTGATAAAATTCATTATTGTCACTTTTAATATTTTTAAAACGACGAATAAAAAAATCATCACCACAACAAAATACTACACACTTGCCATAACGTTCTTTGTGGTAACAAAAATTTGTCATTTTAAATATATGGTGACGATTTCTTGAACTAACATGACAATTTGAGTTGTCATAAAATTACAAAATTCTTATAGTGTGGTTGAATAGTTTATTGCTTAGCATCATTCAATTCATTCAAAAAGCTCTAATTGCAATTTTCTTTTAACTCTTTCAAAAACCCTTGAATGTGGATTGTGTGCTTTGGTATAGGATATTGTTTTTCTCTTTCTTGGGTTAAAAAGGAATTGAGAATCTATTCTAGAGGAATTGGTTGAAATGTTAACCATCAAAACACTTGGATTTTTAGTTTAGTTTTAAGTTGAGTCAAGAAAAATCAAAATTTGTAATTGGTTTGAGTTGAGCTGTAAAACTCATATTTGTAAACTCAATTTGACGGAATAGATTAGAGTTGGAGGTTGAAAATCCTAATATGGGAGAAGTTAGACGGAGACGTAGGTTTGATTGAAAAACTAAACTCCTAAAATTAGAGTGTCCATCCTTAATCTTTTCTTATCTTCTTAAATTTGTCTTAGTTTTTTAATTTTCATTAGCCTTATTCACTCCCCCTTTAGAGCATTTTCATGTTTCTCAAAGGAAATATTGATGAGACAATTTATATGGTATAGTCATAAAATTTTGTGTTAGGAGACCTAAAGAATATGGATTGGAAACTTAAGAAATCCATTTATAGACTCAAGCAAGCATCTTGACAATGATATTTCAAGTTTCATCAAGTGATAATCTTATTTGGTTTTGAGGTGAATTTGGTTGATGATTACGTATATCATAAGTTTTATATGAGCAAATATATTTTTTTGGCTTTATATGTTGATGACATTTTGCTTGCCAGCAGCGATATAGGCTTATTACATGAAACCAAAAGCTTTCTAGCTAAGAATTTTAAGATGAAAGATCTTGGTGATGCCTCTTTTGTGTTAGGCATCCAGATACATTGAGATCGCACTCGATGTATTCTTGAATTATCACAAAAGGGCTATATTGAAAAGGTTATCGAGAGATATGACATGCAAGATTGTAAACCAGGTGATACCCTTATGGCTAAGGGAGACAAGTTTACTCTCAAATAATATCCTAATAATGATTTTGAGAAAAAAAATGTAAAAGATTCCTTATGCATTAGTAGTATGGAGTCTGATGTGCATACATCATTTGAATATTAGGTAGAAATTTAAGCAATCCAGGAGGAAACTATTGCGAAGTAGTCTAACAGGTCTTATAGTATTTATAAAGAACAAAGGACTACATGCTCACATATTGGAGCTCATATCATTTTGAGATCATTGGGTACTGACTTTTATTTTGTTGGATGTCAAGATAGTATGAAATCTACATCGGGTTATATCTACTTACTGGCTGGTAGTGCTATCTCTTGGAAGAGTGTTAAACGGTCTCTTATAACCTCTTTTCCTAAGGCAACAAAATTCATAGAATCTTATCAGGCATTCAATCATGGAATATGGTTGCGAAACACATAGTGAATGGTGTTAAAAGACCACTCAAATTATTTTATGACAATAAGTTAGCAAATTTATATTCCAACAACACTAGGAGCTCGATAAAGTCAAAGCATACAGACATTAAGTTCCTTGTTATTAAAGAACAAGTTCAGAGTGGATAGTTGCCTATAGAGCACATTGGAACAAACTCTATGATTGTGGATTTGATTACTAATGGAGTGCCGCCCATGAGCACATTGTTCGTTAGATGTCATGTCGTTTGAGGATATTCAGTTTTAGTGAGAGTTACAATTTTTTGGTGCGTTCAGATATAGACATTTTTTTGTTATTTCAGTTTATGAATTTTGACTATTTCAATTATTTTATGTAAAAATAAACTTTTTTTTTATTCACACTCTAATTTTAGTATGGTTTGATCTCACTAAAGTTTATTGTGGACCAGTTGAAAATAGGCATGTTAAAATCACATTATATGAAATTTTTATACTACACATCTACATCATGATCCATGTCATTCAGTTATATCGAGCTACATGGCCATTTATGAGTTAAGTTACAATAATTGTAACAAAGGTTGCTTTGATCCTATGTTCGTATGATTGATGGACCGAATTGATTATAGATACATTTTGGTAATGGTAGTAAAGTTGAGTTCATGTGATTATATTTTTCAATGCATAATTATAAGGTTACACATATACTCCAAGTGAGAGATTATTGGATCCTTAATAAACATTGGGCCTATATGTGAAGGTTATGCGTTACAGACTATCAAATAAAATGAGCCCATTTAAAAGTGAATATTTGAGTTTGGATAATTTTGGGTTTTAAAGTTTATGAGGCCTTTAATGTGTAGAGACTAATAAGTAATTTCTATTTCAATGATAGGCTAAAATTAGGGGTGAGCAAAATCAGACCGACCTAAATATCTGAACTGAAACTGAACCGACCCAAATCGGTTCAATTTTTACTTTTTTAAATTAGTAAATTTTCAATTGGAACTGACCCGACCGAAAACCCAAACTTTACTAATTATATATAAAACTAAAATATTATATTAAGATGCTTACAGTTGAAGTGGTGAGATGCTTATAATGAGTATATGAACCCACAACCTGCAACATTTTTTTTCTGTATCTGGAAAAAAATAATTAAAACACTTTGTACACAACAAGTCTGGGAGTTGAACCTAGACCACTATCGAATTCTTCTTTATATGTTTCTTTTATGTTTGTTATTAGTTAGTCGGTTTTTAAATAACCGACCGAACCAATTAAAATACTTGTACACAACAAATCCAGAAGTCGAACCTAGTTGCTTAGGCACAAAGATGCACACCAACACTGTTAAACCACTAGTGAATTCTTCTTTTCATGTTTATTTTATATTTGTTATTAGTTAATTAGTCGGTTTTCGAATAACCGACTAATCCCGCATATAATTTCTGTTTTCGCTTTGGTTTTAACTTTTTTAAAAAAATAAAAATCCAACCCGTCTGGTGTACACCCGTAACTGAAATAGAAATACTAAAAGATAATTTAAATGTTGTATGCAAAAAGAAAATTTAAAGGCATTTTTTTGAGAAAACATACTAACTTAAAACGCTAGTCGTGTATATTTAAAATTATTGATCTATGGATTCTGATAAACTTTTGCTAGTATTATGTTCTAAATTCTATTAATTTAATATGAGAATTAGTTATAGAATTTCATTCAATTTAGAGATTTTTCTAACATATTCATTGTCCGCTAATCACTAACTTTTAATTGTTTAACAGTAAATAATTTGATAATTAACTGTAATGGTGATTTTTTTTGAAGTTCGAGTCTCATAAAAAAGAGAGTAAAATTCTTCCATATTATCTATGTCCCATGAATAATTGACTGAAACATAAATATGAACAAAATATAATTAAAAAAGTACTTTTTTTTTGACATAAAGAAATAGACACATGTTAGGCTGGGAATTAGTAGTGGGGCATAAAGTGCATTCCTGACACATGGCTAATGCTTAATTTTCAAATATTTACTCACTTTTTCTGCTGCCTTCGTTGGTGGAGTTCGTGTTTTCAGCCGAAAGGATTTAAGGCTTTTTCTCCTCTCCAATGTGCTGGGTGGGGGACCAATAAAAAGATATTTATTGGTATGATCTCACCATCATCATTTTATTTAATTCATCCATTAACATAATTCTACATACCAAAACAATAAGCTATGATCTTAATTTTTAATTTATTACTAATAACATCATTTTATATTCGACAAATAGCTGGTTTAGATGTAATATTATTCGATTGAAGTTTCAATAAATGATTATTTTAATTTGTAAAATATTATTCGATTGAACTCAGATTAAACGTATCACATTTTTTTTGTTTGTGTAGAAGTACAGTATTTTTGCTCTTTTACTTATTTTAATTTAATTATAAAGTTTTTAATTGTAAGACATGTGAAAAATTGGAGATTTGATTTCACTACTAGTGTGTAAAAACTAACTATTAGCAATTGATCTTTTGAAGTCTGAAGAGGACATAACATATGGTCAAAAATCACGTGGGTCAACAAAAATAACTGATGAAGAAGGTCTTGATTTCATCCAATCCGACGGCTCACAACTCTCACCAGCATTTATCTTCTCTTCGTCACTAATTAGCTTCTTGATGCACCATAGATCTTCAGCCCAAGAAAACCTCCTCCAATGTGGGACCACATCCCTTACTGGGTCCCTATGGCCCACTTCAGCCACTATGGCTCCACACCCATCATCATCCCTTGCCATGTTATGTGTGAAGGCACATAGAGCCTTCATGAGCCGCGATGCATGCTTTCCTTCCATATGTAGACCATACAAGAAATAGACACCAAATTGTCGAAACACATCAGGAAATGAGGGTAACCTTAGCCATGGCATCCAAGAATCCAACAACCTTGAACCCTTACAACATGCATATGTTAATTTGGACACACCCTTCACTTGCAATTTGAACACTTCCTGAGTGTTCCACACACTTAGTACAGCAAAACTTGAAGGAAATTTTCCTTTTCTTGGATCCCACTTAGGAAGAAATTTTTTAGGCACGGCCATAAATGTGCCCAAATTAATCTTACTAGATAAAACTGTGTCAATATCTTTAGGAAAAAATTCTGCACCATCAAATGCTCGACGATAAATTAGTTCAGCGAGTTTCGGAGGCAGTCGGACGATGGTGATATCGGTACCTAATGACTTGTAGTGAGCATGAACCGGTTGCACCAACATAGAAAGGGTACGGAATTTTGTGTAATAACATTTTCTGGTGAAAAGATTGACGGAAGGTTCATTGGTGCAGTCTGTAGCCATGTATGCATATTGTGCTCCTTTTTGCTTGCACCATTCTTCTATTTCTTGAACTAATTTCGTACCAATGCCAAGCCTCCTGCAGTTAAAAAAATAAAAATGTATAAGAAAAAGCATAAGAAATTCTGTTGGTTCTTTTGTCCAATGTTAGAGTACGGCCTTGAGGAGAACTTAATTAGGTTTGATTCTATTTAGTGTTATTTTTAACAAAAAGTAGGGAACATTTTGGAAGATAATATAATTAAGAAGAATCCTTGGAATTTAAAAATGCAAATTCTTTGATCATGGTCACATCTACAAAAGGCTTTTGCCAAATTTTATTAGACAAGCCAAAATAATAGCATTATTGTATATGAATAGTGGGGTTCTTTCCCATTTCCTTTTTAATAAAAAAGAAATTAACTAATAATACCAAGATATGACTAGCTAACTAAACGTTTAGTAGTATAATTACTTAAAAATAAACTAATAGTTAATAGTTGATACAGTAATTTTTCATAAAATGTCGGTTGATTGATAGCTTATTAATGCGCCATAAATTAAAATTCAGCATTAAAATATTCATCGAATTTGATGGGAATGTGCTCGAGGATGATTAGGATGTTATGGAAGTACAACTCAGAGAAGCAAAGGAGACATGGTGTGAAAGATTATGTCATACACAAAGAAAGAAAAGCTTTAAAATAGGCTTGAATACAACAAGTGTCATAGCAATGACAGGTTAGCTTAATCTATGATACGAGAAACAAATAGTTTCTCTTTATGGTCGAATCTAATCTTGGTTTTGTGGGGTGGGAATAGTTATAATCAACCCACAAAATTAACCACACATCAAAAAAATTTCAATCTTTTTTTTTCTAATACAAAAAAGACAGGGACCACAATAATACCAATGTCCTCAACCCAAAGAAAAAAAAATTGATGAAACAGAGACTTTTGAATATATATATATATATATATATATATATATATAAACAGTTTTATCCAAGTTTTTTTCAATTAGTTATAGAAAATGCATGCAGTATTAGAGATAAGACATATTTTTCACACGAATAGTCCAAATAATAAAAAATGTGAATATCTTATTGAGGAGAGAGAATTCGAATCTCATCCTCTCTTTACTTCTTATGAAATTAAAAATTAACTATTTCTACTAATTATTAAAAAGAAATATATTTCTCACTAAATTATAACAATTTTATAAAAGCGTGAAAAAATAATGATAATTTTTGTCATGAATTTTTTTTTCACATTATTCTAACCAGTGAAATTAAGCACGTTCTTAATTAATGAAAGTAACAGTTTTTAACCACCAAAAAGTCTACAAGAAAAATTAATGAGTAAAGTCAGACAAATTATAAGGCAAAAAGGAAATTACTGAAAACAAAAACCTGTGAGTAGGAGAGACTCTTAATCCCAGAACGTAAGCCAGCTTTACATAATCTGATGATGATGATGATGACGATGACGACGACTTCCCTCTTGCCACAGTTTTTATACATACCCTTATAACTCCTACTATCTCGCTCTTTTCGCCGTACTCTGCTACCTGTAAACCAGTACAGATATCAGTGTCTGTCTGTCTGGTAATGCAGAAAGTTAAAACTAATATATATGTATATATAAACAATAATTAATTTAATGATTACCAGCATAACATGAGATGGAAAATGGCGAACCCGACAAATTGGGTCACCTAAAAGGTCAGTAACAAGGGAAGGTTTTCCTTGCTGACCAACTTCACAGCGCTTCTCCATCTCCTCCACTGCTGCCTTATCTCTACCTTCATCGTACTCTCTCACCCTCAACAGATTCGCCGCCTCCTCACGGCTGACTGGAAAAGTCTCAGCAGCAACTTTAAGTGACATGGTTGCTAGCTATAGAAGCAAAAGAGCAAATTAAGCTATAGAGAGTGAAATAAATTAATATTAGCAGAGCTTATTGAAAATGTGTTGTATGTGTGTTGATTATAAATATATTCCCACTCAAGTGATCTTCATCTCCTATGGCTGCCTGTACATGTGTTTATATAGTAGTGGGGAATGCTGACGTGGCAGCTTCACCGGTTTTTATGGGCTTTTTTTTCTTTTGGAGATATGTATTCAATCCACATTCCCTCCATATATGAGTCTCTCTCTCTCTCTCTCTCTCTCTCCTCTTACATAAGAAGGCATTAGATATGAAATGTATATAGATGTGTGCTTTATTATCATAGTAGATATTAATATAGTAGATATGGTGACAATTATTGCTTCATAAGATACTTTGGTCTTTTATGGTCATGTGCAATATCATTAGCTCATGCTATAGTTAATGATATTGATGATTACAATATGATTATTCTTCTTTCATTATCTATGTTATGTATAATACTACTTTATTAAATCCGAAATTTTCCGGTGATAAAGTAATCAAATGGTAACTTCTCTCCAAGGGTATAGAATTCGATTTTTGTTATCGTCAATTCAAAATGGGAAGACTGCCCCCTACTGTGTAGTCCATCGATGCTAAAATCATATGATCTTCCAATTTACCAAAAAAAAGTTAAAGTTTGAGTAATTAAATGACAAATAATTAGGAATAAAGATTATTTACCGCAGATAAAAAACTTTCACATTTAAATTCAAAAAAGAATATACTATTGTTCATGCATTCAAATTTTAGAAATTCAAAACCAATTATTTGGTATGAAAAATCTTGTATTTAATTAGTGCTTGAGGTCACATTATTCAGTTAGTCAATATAAAATAAGGGTAAAGCATAACTACTCTAAGCACACATACTCTTAACTTATATGTAATCAATGTATGTATGTTTAATATTTTATAGGCAAAATCTATTTTTAAGTCCCTAAATTATAACGATTTTTTTATCGAGCCCCTATACTATTATTTATGTAGCTATTGAGCTCCAATTTAACAAATTCTATAGAAATGTGCAAAAAATTTAGGGGTTCAATATATTACATAAATAATAGTATAGGGATTCAATGTATATATAAATAATAGTATAGAGACTCAATGTATACATAAATAATAGTATAGGAGCTCAATGTATTGCAATAAAACGATAAGAGCTCAATAAAAAAAATCGTTATAATTCAAGAGTTTAAAAATGTTTTTTTGCCTATTTTATATTTAGCAATAGACTGTTGACAAGATATTAGTAAGACATGAAAGTTGCAAATAAATTTGATGAAGTCATTTATATGTTATCCGATTGTTTTGGATATTATAATTTGGGTAATGTTTTATTTTATGACTGCAATGTGAGCCGTAATGTTGCAACCATTAAAAATATTTTTTATTTCCGTTTATTTATAGAAGTTCAAAAAATTATAATTAAAAGTATAAAATTATAAAAAAATTATCATTTTTTTTCACCTGCGACATGTATCATGAACCTTATTATTTAATTGTCTAACAACTTTTAAAAATAGTTTCAAAAAATTATTCAACTGATAAGTTTGTTGGGTCTTGGGTGAGACTTTAAAAATGGGCAATATCTCTAATATATTTTTGCATGTGAATATATATTTATTGAATTTGAAGTGTGAATAAGTAGAAATTTAATTTCATTGATTTTATGATCAAATATTTATTAACAAAATAAAAGTAGCAAAAAAAATTTAATTCTTAACTTTTTGATCGTAGAGATTTTGATATTACATTAGAATGATTTCAATCTAAAATTTTAAATTATTTAATGAGAGCCATTGAATGAGGTTGAGAAAAAATAATTTTAATATCTCTAACAAAGATAACAGTGAGTCCTATATATATTTAAACTAAAACTAAACATTAAACTTCAATCATGTATCAAATTGGATATCCTTGTAACTCTTTTAATGGATACTGCATAAATATAGATTATATATCATTTGTTATTTTATTCAGAAAATAAAATAAAGCAAGTACTTGCTAGTTAACTAGTGACAAGGTATGTACCAATAATCTGTAAAAGTTCAAAGAACATTTGATTGGTGAACCACTTGTGTCAAAGAGTGATGAGTGATGACTATGCTGAAACAACCCAAATCCAATTTGATTACCTTGTGACATTAGAACTTTTTCTAAAATAATGGTGTTGGACCAAAACAAAATTAATTAAATCATATATTGAATTAATTGTTGATAATTTATGATAATTATCATTATTGTTTGTTTTGCAATTTTGGGTTGAATAAAGAAAATGATGGTTCAAATCCTTTTCTATGAGAAGCAAAAAATCTTATACATGTAAGGAAGTCTTCTTCTAATTAAAATTACTCAACTTTCACCAATTATTGGTGAAGGTGGTGAGGATCATGCCTTGGCACCATGTTTTTTTGTGAACATGTGGATGCTTGTTGTGCCTGTGATGATAGTCACCATACTATTTTCTATTATCCTTGTTTCTTTCTTTTCATATATATGTTATTTTTTAAATTATTGGTCTTCTAGAATCCATTCAACTTTTACTAATCTAATTTAATGATATTATTTTTTAAATCATCCACATTCATAAACTATTCAATTTTAACTAATTTAATTTTATCTAGATATAACCATAATTATAATAAAAATCTCGTAACAATTAATTTAATACGATTATATATATCATATCTTGACTTGGAGACTTCAATTAAATGAGAATAACTTTTCGCCAATTAATTTCTACAATTGTTAGTATGTGAAAGTATCAACAACTTATTCTACATGATAGATAACTAAATAATTTTTTAAAAAAAATTTAACTTAAATAGTACTAAATATTTTTGTAAAGTTACAAAATTGAAATTCCGGTCAAGTCAATTAATTAAAAAATTTAAAATGAACGTACCTCAATCATAAAAGAATAATTATTAGTGTTGTTTAGCAAAATATGATTTTCTATTGAAATTTAATTATTTTTAATAATAAATAAAGAGAACAACATAAAATCAATATGAAGAAAAATGGTTGTTTAATTACATATAAGTTTTTGTTGTATCATGGACATTTGTGTTGGATAACCATAGAAGTGGAAGATTCCTTTGAGTGAAGTTACTTTAAGGATAGATTTGCCTCCTCTTTTGCTAAATGGATTAAATTTTACCTTAAATGCTTCAAACATGATGATGCCAAGAATGAAATCTTACTTAATCAAGTTTATAAATTGAATGTACAAATGCATGGAACAT
>CATIWM010187093.1:0-27186 GCA_949671775.1 Mallotus repandus
GTTATTACCCTGGGTGGCGACTCCTCATCTCCACGCCATGTCTTTGTGACAATGGTTAGTGTGTTCCCTAGAGCCCTGAGCTCAAACAGTGTCGCGGTTGCAATAAACTTGGGCGCGCGCTAAACCCCGCCGTCTACAGTGTGTTATATCTATTTTTTCATGTTGGTCTTCTTCTTTCTGATATGTGGTTATTTGTGTCTTGTAGAGGTTGATCTTTCTAAACTAATAAGGGCGAGGCCACAGAAGACATGCTCAACAAGTATCTTGAGAACTCCTGATATTTTAAAATAATAACTCCAGTCTTTAGCTAGGTCAAGGAGTCCCTAGACACCATTAAGCGTGAATCAACTGGTCAGGTTTTAGTAACCGTGCCTCCTCCTGCTAAAAGGTCTCCACTTAAAGGGTATGTCAAAGGAAAAAGCACCTTTTCTCTAAGAGATTCTACAATGGACTTCCATATGGCCTTGAGTGTGAAGCCTGGGTTATCCAATCAGATCTCCATATGATCTAGGGTGGATTTTGCAGACCTTGCTCATGCTTATCCTCTCCATGATGACCAAGACATGAGAGACCAGATCAAGGACTATAATGGTCTGGTGATGTGTGCTCGGTCTACTTCTTTATAGGTTATTTCTCATGTCTTTTAGTTTACAGTGCTCTTCTCCTTTTATCAAGTGAACTTCTCATTTAATTTCATTTAGCTTTTTGTTATTTTTTCTCTTTTGTTTGACTTGTATATTTGCTTTGTCATTATATACAGCTGGTGCACTTGGTCTGAGCATAATGCTAATATGGAATGGGAGTCTGCTTTGAGGCATCAGACTCTTTCTACTGATTTTAAAAGGAAAAAACTAGAAGTTGATATGTTGGCTTCCAAGGTTGTAGCTGCTGAGAAGAGAGCCATGAAATGCTACTCTTAGTGCTAAGGCTTTGGATGACCAATTAAATGTTGCACAGTTTAGGATAAAACAACTGGTGAGGGAGATCACTAACCTGAAGGAGTCTCATTAAGTGAAGCAAGAATATTTGATTGACCAGTCCTTTGGCATTCATGATAGCGTGAAGGACCTAGTGACCAAGGATTTATAGGCATTATACCCAGTTCTTGATATTCATTTTATAGAGCAAGTGTCGCATAGTATTGGTCTGATATTGTCCTCAATCGTCTTATATTGGATAATGAGCCAGAATGTGAAGAAGCACTTTCGACAGCTATTAATAGCATCACAGAGGCGGTTGATAAGCAGCCTATTGATGACTTTGCTAATGATGCTGATGTTTAACTATATCTCTTTTTTTGTTTTGTTATTTAAGGGTGCTTAGTCCCTTTCCTATTTATCTCTGTAGGAATAATTAACTTTCTTTTCTTTTTCTCGAGAACTCTAACATGATTGGTGATGCTTGTGTTTACCTTTATTTATGATATATTTCTTTCAGTTGTCTCTATTATTTGCATTTCTATTTCTAATGTTCTCTAGGATAGTGTGTGGCCAAAGTACTAAGGAGATGAACTCACGGTCGGACCAAGCGGTTGCCTATCATCAAGGCAGCATGGATATTCCTCGATGAAGTTCTTATCTTAAGCTGCATTGTTTGCTCATTGTCAGCCTGATATTCCTCGATGAAGTTCTTATCTTAAGCTGCATTGTTTGCTCATTGTCAGCCTATCTTCTATTTGGCCCACAAACATTCCGTCCCAAGAATGGGGCCGAAGCTATCCAACTGTGAGGAGATCGCCCCATTGGTTTACGCGCTAGGATAGTCTACCCGTTTGTTGAATGAGACTGCAAACTTGGGAAAATGTTATTGTTAGAATATGGAGATTAATTATGACTTTTCCCCCTTAGAATATTTTTTTAATACTTTTTGATAGTGGAGAGCAAATGGGTTTTTGTCGCTTTGCGACTCATGCACTTGGAAAAAAAATTAAATAATTATTAATAATGGAGACCAAGTGGGTCTTCATCACTTTATGGCTCATGCACTTAAAAAAGTTTTTTAAAACTTATTAATAGTGGAGACTAAGTGGGTCTTTAACGCTTTGCGACTCATGCACTTAAAAAAAAAATTTAATGCTTATCGATGGTGGAGACCAAGTAGGTCTTCATTGCTTTACGACTCATGCTCTTAAAAAAAGTATTTTTAATGCTTATTAATAGTGGAGACCAAGTGGGTCTTCATCATTTTGTGACTCATGCACTTGGAAATTTTTTTAACGCAAACTACTTTAGTCACGCAACACTATGCTATATAGGTAAAATTTACTTTTCATTGATATGATCGTAACCATTCTGGTGGACATTATAGTGCCTCATGGGGCTTACAATTCATTAGTAGAATTTCTTTAGGTATGGGCATTCCAAGTTCTAGGGAGGGTTTCCTATAGGCTTCACTTAGTCAATAGGTCGCTAATCCTACCACTTGGTCAATACGATATGGTCCAAGCCAATTTTCTTCTAGATTTTTGGTGCATGCTTTACCTTTCTTAACATCTACTTTGATGAGTACCCAGTCGCCATCTTTGAAGTGTCGAGTTCTTACTTCCTTGTTGAAGAATTTTATTATCCTTTGCTTATAGGCTTCCATCTTTATCCGGGATTCTTCTTTGATCTCGATGACAATATCTAAGTTTACTAGTAGCTCTTCTTCACTTCCTTCTTCATCATAGTGGGTTGTTTTATAGCTTTGGAGACCTATTTTGACTGGTGTCATGGCCTTTTTATCATAAAAGGTGTTTCTCTTATCACTGCTCACAGGGTTTTCTCGTAAGACTCTAATACATGTGATTGCTCTTCCACCCATCTGCCCTTCTCCTGGTCCAACCACTCTTTTAGACCTTGCATAATCATCTAGTTGGTTACCTCAATCATCCTGTTAGTTTGAGGGTGAGTGACTGAAGTAAACCTAAGCTTTATATGGAGTTCGCTAAAAAATTTTTTGAATGAAAGGTAATCAAATTGCTTTTCGGTATCTATTATGAGCACTTTAGGGATCTCAAATCTACATATTATGTCCTTGTTAAAGAAATTTATGATCCTTACTTTAGTGATAATGGTGACCAACTCAATCTTAACCCACTTAATAAAGTGGTCTACATCCACGATAAAGAATTTTGCTTACCCTCCTACGGGTAATAAGGGTCCTACAATGTCCATAGCCCATTGTGCGAAGGGCCATGCCACTCCAATTGGTTGCGATGGTGTTGGTGGGGAGTAGTTGTGGTTCTCATGGAAATGGCACTTTAGGTATGCAAGGATGATCATTTTTGCATCCTTCAGCACCGAAGGCCAGTAGTACCTTTACAGTAGCACTTTTTAAACCATGGTGGTTGGCGCTTCATGTGCTCTGGCTATTCCTTTATGGATCTCCCTTTTTACATATTCTCTGTCTTTATTAGTCGTGCAATGCAACCATGGGTATTTTTTTACCTTTTACACAATACCCCATTGATGTAGGAGTAGTCCTTAGCCATTCTCATTATTTTCTTAGATTCTTCCTTATCTTCTAGTAGGTCTCCTACCTCTAACCATGTAATTAATGGCTCCATCCACCCTATGACGCTGATAGGGAGGGTGTCCTAAATTGTCGTGCTTAGTTTAACTAATGTGGTCATTTGCATTGCTTTGGGTGGACTAGTCTCCTCTAGGGCTATCTTGGACAGTGCTTTTACTTTTTGTATCAGATTTGGGGATCTGTTCCAATTCCCATGAGGTTTCAGTCTCTTTTATTTTTAAGAGTAAGTGTTTTACCCTATTTAGGTACTTTACCATCTTTTTCGCTTTTACTTCAAACCTTCCAGATACTTGGTTCATGATTAGCTGTGAGTCATTATATATGATCATCTTCTTTGGACGTAGTTCCTAGACTACCATCAAAATGGTGATAAAGCCTTGTACTCCACTGCATAATTGAATGCTTTGAAGAGGATCTTTATTTCAGCTTCTCTGTATTTGCCATTTGAGCCTTTGATCACTACACCTACACCAGATCTTTTTGCTCTGGATGCTCCTTTGATATAGACCTTCCAAGGGTGACTTACAATTTCTTTTTTGGTCTCCACCTCATCTCTGCACTCTGCTATAAAGTCTACAAGGATATATGCTTTTATGGTCCTTATTGGTTCATAGATAACACCAAATCCCCCAATTTTTACTGATCACTTAACCAACCTACCAGTCATCTCAGCCCTTTGGAAGACCTTTTTGAGTGGTTGGTCAATGTAGACTATTATTTGGTGAGCCTCAAAGTGTTACCTCAGTTTCTTTATGGAGATGAACAAGGTGAAAGCCAACTTTTCTATTTGAGTACCTCGTTTCTATGCCTTTGAGGATCTTACCGATGTAATAGATTAGGTATTGCACTGTCTCTTCTCCCCTGATTAGGATAAAGGCAATAGTCTTTAGGGCCAAGACCAGGTACCACTCTTGGGAGACCCCTTTGAGGGTAGTAGGGAAGACTTTACATAGGACCGAATCCAAGGTAGTCTACAGGTATTTCTAAAGTTCTGCACATGATTTAGAGGGTTAGTTGTCCCGCTAAATGACTCGAGTAGGGACATTTTGTACTTGGGGGGAACATTTCACTGATCAAATGGTCTGCAAGCAGGTAGGCATTTCTTAAACTAAAAGTTTCACTAGTCCTGGGGTTCATGTTCTTCATAATTTCCTTAACCTTTTCTTTTCAAATCAACTTTGGTGTGCTTTAAGGACAAGTTAACCTCTCAGTCCTTTAACCTAGTATCATGCCTCTATTTTTTTGGTCCCTAGCTGATATCTTTTTATCCGAATAGGTTCATCTTGTTCCTTGGAGTGGCTGATTTAGTTTCCAAATCATTGCAGGTTTTGCTCTATTTCTCTTTATAAGATATGGTTCCTCCATTTCCTTTTGGTTGTTTTCTATTGTCGAGGTTTTCTTCTTTGGCCTTTCTTTGGTTTTCATAAAGCTCTTCCATCATGGAGTTGAGTCTTTGCAAGGAGGAGAAAATGGTTGTGGTGTCAATAAACTGTTATAGCATAACTTATGGGATTTGGGTGGCTATTTCATTGAGGATGTTGATAAGGTTTGAGGAAGTTAGGTGGTTGTCATTTCTTATGGTTGAGGAGTGGATATGGGGTTTATAATGTTTAGATCCTTCCTTTATTCTCCATGCCTTCTGCCATCCCGCACTCATTATACCACTGATGACAGGCTACTAGAGACCATCTAGTAAGCTTGGTCCCATAGGGCAAGGAAGAGAGATGTTAAGTGGTTATCGGTAGTGCCACTTCAATGCTCAAGTTAAAGTTTGTCCAAATGTGGAGAGAATGATAGTGTAGGTAAAGAATATGGGGTGTCTTACCTCACTCTACCTTTTTGTGTTCCTTTTATATTTGAGCTTGACTTGCTCACCAAGTTCTATCTGGGAGACTGTTCCTTGGGTGGAATAATTGGCAGGTCAGCTCCTACAGCCTTTATCATTGGCATAATGTCACCTTATGTACGCCTTATGGGCTATTTAATAGAGTTAAGGTCATTCTCAAGGACTGTGTTTAGCTTTCCCACAAAACTGAAGGTCGAATCTGTTGGGTTTTCGTGATGTAAAACACAATAGAAATTAAAAATTTTAATCACAAAAACCCTTTACAAGATCAATGTAATTCGAATAAATTGATGAAGAGGGATTCCAAAACTCACCAAAATGATATTAAGGCAAGAATGTTGGAAGGAAGAGAGGGGGTTCACATCGGCGATACCCTACCTCGAGCTTTTAATATTTTCTTGTCGGAATGAGATGCCACCAATAAAGCCACGTCCTCTACCAGTATCCACATGAACAAGGTGACCAAAGTAATATTGGTGTGCTAGCACCTTTTCAAAGAAAACTCTTTATTTTAATTTTCTCTAATTATAATTTTCTTTTCTTAAAAGAGGTGGAGGAAGGAGGAGAATGAGAGAGTTAAGAAAACCTTTGAGAAGGAGATGTATATATTGAAATCCCATCTAGTGTTTCTTTAACCACTTACTTACCAAAACAGTTTTGGTAAGATTAAGCTTCCTTTTAATCTTGATTCTAATTCTAATTCTAAAATTAGAATAATTTCTAATTTATTTAAGATAACATTTGCCTTATATATATATATATATACACTATTGAGATAATTACCTAAGTCTGCTTTCGAGTTGTTCTAAGTGTGACCCTGTAGGTTCACACAACATTAGCAATGGGCCTAAAATTCCCATTTTAACCCATAATTCATAAGTGGCCTCTAGCAAGATATTATGACTACCCAAGTTGTGTGAAGGTTGATAATCCAATATAATATAATCCACAACATGTATTATAGTCCTTTCGTCACGCGATATCTTAATTGAACATAAGGCATGGTTTATGTCATCCTTATATAGTTCAATCATATTATTTATCGATCCCAAGTTAATTAATACTGATAACTCTTTATTTGATATTGATAACTCTTTATCAACTCATTCTAGCATGGTTATGCATTTCTCTTCAGCCTAACTTATCGAGGGGCCCATAAATATCTTCTCATAATAACTGAGGGATAAATTCCATCTCAATCATTCACATTCCTCATATAACTCATTCTATATCCAATCACAACCTGTTTTGCCATCCAATTAAAGATGACGTAAGAATATGTCAAAATACAGAACTTGTAATATAGGAAACCATGGTGATTTCAAGTCAAAGGATTGAAATAATACTACTATAATGAGAAATAAAGGTAGGTGTAAACAAGTCGAGCCGCTCGTGAGCAGTTTGGTATCTGACTCGATAAAAGCTTGTTCAAACTCGTATGTTAAAGCTCATTTAATAAACGAGCTGAGCTCAAGCTATACATAGCTCGGCTCGTGAAGCTCGAGAACAAGCTCGAATAACAACTTATGAGCCAGCTCATAATTTTAATATTTAATAATATAATTTTATATATATAATATATAAATTTGTGTTGTAAAAAATATTTTAAATAGTATATTATTAGAATAAAATCATAATTTTTATTAAATATATTGTAATTTGTTTAATAAATAATTTATTTTTAATTTCTAGTGTATCATTTTTATAGTTTGTATTTTTTTAAAATTTCTTTAGGCTCGTTTAAGCTCATGAACACCAAGTGGGATAGCGAGCTCTGCTTGATTATAAATGAACCAAGCCTAAGCTAGCCAAAACTCAGCTCGGCTCGACTCGATTACATCCCTAATGAGAATCACTTATGGCAATTATCCATCTAGTATTCTCATAGTTGGTCGATCCAGTACATCATTTCTCTAA
This sequence comes from Mallotus repandus, assembly GCA_949671775.1. Classification (NCBI taxonomy): domain Eukaryota; kingdom Viridiplantae; phylum Streptophyta; class Magnoliopsida; order Malpighiales; family Euphorbiaceae; genus Mallotus; species Mallotus repandus. The sequence goes on from CATIWM010187093.1 coordinate 7,277, forward strand.
ATATGTACCTATGAGTTTGACTTAATATCTCATATATATTATCACCAAAACATAATAATCAATCAACCTCACACTAGTCTTTATTCATTGTTGTTCCCACAACAATGATCAACTAGGGATATTTATATTAGAATTCAAGTATCGCCTAAGAGTTTTACTATCAAGTCACATACTTGATGACCTTAGGTAGAATTAATTAATCAAGGATAATATTAGAATTAGCCAGTAATAATGAAAAATACCTCTTTATTAATAAAAAAAAATGACAAAGTCAAAGTATGGCCATTATACAATTGGCTCAGGGCATATCACTAACAATCTTCCACTTGCACTAGGCCCAATCAACATTGTATCTTATACCCATTAACCTACTACGACTCTCATGCTTAAGCTGTAGAGGAGGCTTAGTTAGTGGATCAGCAACATTATCATCGGTTGGTACTCTACATGTCTCCACATCTCATATCTCAATGATTTGTCTAATGAGATGATAATGCTTGAGTATATGTTTGGATCACTGATGTGATATGGGTTCCTTAGCCTGTGCTATGGCTCCATTGTTATCATAATACAAGTCCATTGGATCTGATATACTGGGAACAACACCCAATCCAACTATGAACTTCTTGATCTAGACAACTTCCTTGGTTGCCTCAAAGGCAACTATGTACTTAGCTTCTGTTATAAAATTAGCAACAATGTCTTGCTTTAAACTTCTCCAGCTTACTCCAGCTCATTGCAAACATATGTTTATTGCTTTCACCTCTCCTAGTCTAAGTTTCCTGTAAATAGAAAAAAGCATTAAATTAATAAAAGCATATGAATCATAAAGAGATTTTCAAAATTCTAAATTACCAATAAAATAAGGTATAGTAAGACTCCCTGGATGTTTTCTCTTAAGTGGTAGCTTATTTAAGATCATAGCACTACACTCCTTACTAAGTATAATAATCTCAAATTCTTATAGCTTCCTCTTACTAGAAATGAGCTCCTTCAAGAATTTAGCATATTTAGGCATTTGTGCAATTGCTTCCATTAATGGAATGTTAATATGCAATTTCTTGAACATCTCCAAAAATTTTACAAATTGTTGATTGTGCTCTTGCTTTTTTGGCCTATGTGGAAATGGTGTAGGCGGTTCATAAGGTTTTACTTCCACTTTCTATTTCTGCTTTTCCTGCTCTGCCTCTAAGGGTGTGCAAGCCTTTCAAATTAACCGAAATGAAAATTGAACTGACCCAATGCAGTTCGATTCGGTTGGCTTGAGTAAAATTTTTAATTTTTGAATCAAACCGAACTGAACCTAATTTTTTATTCGGTTTAGTTCAGTTTTCTAAAATTTGATTAACTGAATTTTAATATTTTTTTATTTTTTATTTTTAAATATTATAATAATGTAATAAAAATTAAGATAATTGATATTTTTTAAAACTTTTGGTTATTTCTGTCTGTTATTAATTCAATTTGGTTCGATTCGATTAATTTGGTTCGATCAAAAAATGGCCTAAAACTGACTGAACTGATGCACACCCCATATCTGCCTCCTTCCCTGTTTGAATTTCAGCTTCTTTTATTTCTTTTTCTATCACCTCTTCCATATGTGGTTCACCTTTTTCTTTAGTGGTTACAATTCAATTCCACTTCGCAAACAATAGCATTAACATGCTCCTAAGGATTCTACTTTGTATTGCTAGGAAGAGCCCATTGACTTTTTGCTGATAATGAGTTTGCTAATTGCCCAACTTGAACTTCCAGATTTTGAATAGAATATAAATGATTTCTAAATATAAGTTGAGTATCTTGATGAAATTGTTAAAATTTTCCCTCAAGTCTTTTTATAGCTTTATCTTCCTGATTCATTTTTGCAGTTACCAACTCCATAAATTTCTCCATTTTGCTTTCTAAAGAGGATATTGAAGATGATGCACTTTTATCTTCCTAAAATTGTGATTGATTCTGATGTTGTTGCACATTTGTACCTCCAAACCCTGGTTGTGCTTGTGGTCTCCACTGATTGCTGTTGTTACTATTCCATAGAAAATTTTGGATGATTCCTCCAACTTGGATTATAAGTGTTCCCAAACATGAAATTATGTTGTTGCCCTTTATTTAAGTTGTTCACATAGTTCACATTCTCCATAGATGAATTATGCATAAGCTGACATTCAACAGTAGGATGCCTTCCATGTCACAATTCATATGCTGCTGAAGAAATCACATTCAGTCCCATCTTGCCCATCTGTTTAGTCGATGCATCTAACTTTGCATTCATCATTATCAACCCATCTATCTCAATTGCTCCTCCTTTTCTAGGTATAGCTCTCTTATTAGCCTATAGACTCTATGTGTTTGCCATTTCTTTAAATAGTTCTAAAGCATCTCCAGGTGTTTTAGACATGATTGTACCCCCAGTAACTGTATCTATATTGACTCTGACTATAGGATTCACACCCTTATAAAAAGATTGAGCCAAATCACAAATAGGTTTTAGATGTTATGGACACTACCTCTGCAAATCCTTAAATTTGTCTCAACATTCATAAAAGCTTTCATCTTCCCTTTGATAGAGAGAATTAATCTTGTTCCCAATTTTCAAAACTTTGGTAGGTGGAAATATTTGTTGAAGAATGCAGTATAAAGTTCTTGCCAAGTATTGATAAAATTAAAAGGTAAACTTGTGAACCATATCTTTGCCATATAAGTGAGTGAAAAAGGAAAGAGAATCAACCTTATTGCTTTTAGTTGCACTCCATTCATTCTAAATGTAGAACAGTACTCCAAGAATCTAGTCATGTGCCTAATAGGATCTTCATGTGATAACCCACTAAATTGAGAGTTTTGGATCATCTGAATCATAGCTGGATTGATTTCAAAATTATTAGCCACCATAACAAGTCTGACAATATGATTTTGATCTTTTTGTAAATGTGAACTGATAAAGTGTCACATAGTTCTTTGCACATTCGGTCTATTTTGATTTTTTGGTTGACGAGTAGGTGGATCTTGCTCTACAACCCCTTCATTTTCAACTATACCATTCTCTACTATGTTCATCCTATTTCTTTGTTCTCTAAGTCTCATGTGAAGAGTTCTTTCAATTTCTAATCTATTGGAATTTGAATTTCACCCCTTCTCCTTGTACATCTAGATGAGTGCAAACACTCACAAGAGTGCCTAAAAATCAAACAAATAAGACAACAAAAAATGCTTTCCAATAATAGAAATAAAAATAAAATTTCTAAATCAAACAATATTAATTTATTTTTTATATTAACTATTATATCCCCGACAACAGCGTCGAAGGCTTGATGGGCAAAATTCGTAAGTGCACAGAATCGTACAAGTAGTAATAAAAAGATATCGTTCCCACAGGGATAGTGTTAATTACGAAGCTACTTTTAATAATTTGCTTGTTTAGACTATCGATAATTCAATGAGCAAAACAAAGTAAATTAAATCTAAAATAGTATAAATTTTTTTCACGAAATCTATATAATTAAAGACATTAGGGTTTAAATCCCCTGGTTCAATTTAATTTAAAAGATAGTAAACTCTTGTTTATAATGAATAACATTTCATTTTTGAAGCATATTTAATATTGTGATACAATTAACCAATTATGCTAATTACTCGATTATCTAGCTCTCAAATAACTAGTCATAACAAATTTATTCAGGCAATCTTCTATGCAATATTAATATTAAAATGTCTCTCAACTAAGTCAATTTGAATTAATAGATTGTTATTGCTTTTCTCACAAGAATCAATCCGTCAATATAATCCTAGTTTCTAGTTCAATTCAGAGGGTAGCCAAGCCAATGAAAGGCATTAAGTCCAATAACTCTCATGAAATGCATATTCTTTTATTTAGAATTTATTTGATTAAGTTCATGTTAAGCCGGGTTCATTAAAACCCTACCTAACCTACTTAGTTACTTATAATAATTAGAAAAGAATAACAAGAGATGAAGAATGATAACAAACTCATAATTAAATAAATAAAGATCAAGAGAATAGAAGAAAAACTATTTTTATTCAACTTCCGTAATAGTGTTCTTGAACATCAACTCTTGTTTTTCATTCCAAATTCTTAAGTTGAAAAATTGAAATTAAAATTAAGAAAATAATTCTTATATCAAAGAAAAAAAATTGAGTGTTGTTTCTAAGGTAGCAACCATCTCTTCTGTATATCTATTAAAAATATAACTTCTCTATTTATAGTGTTCTCCAAAAAATCCTAAAACTAAACTTTCCAAAATAAGCCGACACGGCTGTGTCACCCAAGTGACACGGCTGTGTCACCCAAGTGACACGACTTGTCACTTAATTTCCACCCAGAGTGCAGCCCTCGGACACGACTATGTCACTCCTCTGACATGGCTATGTTAGAACAGTCTTCGATAAGTCTTCAGAATTGGCAATCAAACACGGCTGTGTCTGTAATGAGACACAGCTATGTCACTCTTCAGCTCTTCAATCTTCAATTTCTTGCCCTTTTTCAACGGCTAAATTAGCTCCTAGCTTTGAGTTCTTCATCCTTTCATTCTATCATAAGTTCCAACTTCAAGGAACCTACAAAATTCAACACAAAAGCAATGTAAAATGTATAAAAAGTAACTAAAAATGCATAAAATAACAAACCTATTATTATTCTGACTTCTAATGCATTTTACACGAAAAAAATGCTTTTAACCAATAAAAACCTATGATTCTAATAATTAAATGCAACTATATAGTGTTTAAAATGTATCATTTTTAGCACTAATCAAAACTTGACCTCATCATTGTCAAAGCATGCTCAAAAGCTAACGAGACTTGCATTACACGCGATTTTCACATAATTTCGACAAGGATAGCTCATAAATCAAATGCACAAAGCTTGTGCTTTCGAGTTTAAAAAATGAGCTTAGTCGACACTTTAAGGACAAAAAAAAATATTTTTGCACGTTTAATTTTTGTTAATTTTGCATTATTCTCTTCTACTCTAATTCTCTCTTTTGTTTTTTTGCTACCAGCAAATTGTGAAAATTTTATGCTTGTGTGGTGCGATTGGTCATATTGCATGCTATGCGAATATCTGTTTTCTTGATTTCATTTCTTTTTTATTGCATTTTTCTTTTCTTTATGTAGAGAATATAATTTTTTAAATAAAATATTTTTCTAATAAAATTTGCATTTTTAACATTTTGTGCATATTCTACTTCATTTTATTAAGTGATGTGATTTTTTATCGAATTTGAATTTTAATCATATTAATATCATTTTCTGTATGATTAAAATACAAATTCCACATTTTTCTTATCAAATTCATGTTTCTTTATATTTCTATCAAAAAAATTAGCATTTTCTACATATTCTGATTCAAATAAGATTAACACTTGTATTACCTCTACAAATACCTATAAATAGAGGTGTCTCTCAGGCTCTAAGTCATCAAGAAATTAAACCTTGAAGTTCTATCATATTCAAGTCTCAAGGTTAAAAAAGTAAAAATTGAAACTTTGCCAAATTCAAGACTCAAAGTTTTCCAAGATCATCAAAGGTGTTCTTCAAGTTCTATAAGATCATCAAATGTATTCTTAACCAAATTTTATATTTGATTTAAAATCAACCTACATTATTTTAAGAACAAACTACAAATCCCTTGATTACATGGGTATTGCAAGATTCAAATCAAAGGACTCAAATTCTTTATAATAAGAATTTTCATATAGATTGTAATCCACTTTTCAATCAATAAAGTTATTAATTTGTTCTTCAATTTTCTTGTTTGATTTTTTCATACTTGAAATTTATGTGTACATAATAATTTAATCATTACAAAATATCAGTTAATTATTATTTTTATTATATAAGAATTAAATTATGATAAAAATAACTAATCTTGCTATATTATAATAAAAACTTATTTTGGATAAGTTTGATATTTAACAATAATTTTAGGAATAAGATTTAATTTTTATGCATTTTAGTCCTTTAATTGTGTTCACCGGGAGGTAGGCAATTAAAATCATTAAAACATTGAGGCATTAGATATAATACTAAAAATAAAAAGAATGAACTAGTCTACTACTGTAATAGCCGTTAAACATAATATTAGACAGTGTATGGTTATAGCAATTTTTAAAATTCTGAAACAAAAATTAAACTGCCACACCCTATATTCAAAAGACTGAAGAACTGATATAGTACCAAAGGTATGTGTATGAGTCACTCTTCGGCACAAACGAGTGTATCTATACAAATGAAATTCTAACCGTCGGATTAATATTTATTTAATTTTACTTATTGATGCATATTATAGGTATTAATACACAAGAATATTCAATGGTTGTAATTAAACAAAAATTAATCTAACGATTCTAATTTCATTTGTATAGATACAAATGTTTGTACTGTAACAAGAGCTTTTATTTTTATACCCTTGAACTTTTATTTTTATGAAACATAAACTTTCATTTTAAATGTTTTTAGATCCAATTTGTATTTTTTAAAATTTTATTTTACCCATGCAATAACATAGTGGAGAAGCACTCAATTTCAAATGCTAGTACACACATGAAACCCTAAAAATGAGTTTCAATTAATAAAAATAATGTTAGAAACTAAATTTTAAAAAATCAAAAACTATTCTTTAAGCATAATATCTTCTTAATTAAATTTTATTTCATTACATATAATTTTTTTTGGTGTTAGTATCAGATTTTATTTATAAAATACATCAATTTCATGTATTACAAGGATAAAAAGATTCAAATTAGAAGTTTAAAAATTGAATAGGGAAGAATACAAGTTGAGTGGTGTTAAAAGTTAATCATGTAAAGTTTAGATGTGAAACTATACATTTAGTTACATTTATTTTTATTGATAGATTAAAATAGAAAATACTACACATCATGCATAATTATTTTTTGTGTTGAATATGTAACTAGATATAATCAATAATTGAAATTTGCATATTAGAATACCCATTAAATACTAACTCTTGCAAATACAAATATTTGTATATGTACAAATAAAATTAGAACCATTGAATTAAGCTTTATTTAATTACAACCATATGTGCAGGTTTTTGTATTTGTATAAATAAAATTAAAACAATTAGATTAATCTTTATTTAATTATAACTATTGATTATTTTTATATACTAGTACATGTAAAATATATCAATGATTATAACTAACTATAACTAAATCAATATTAATCTAATGTAAATTTATTGTGTATATTTTTATTATACTTTTAAATGGATTATTATTATTTTGTAATTTTTTAAAATTAATTGTGACTTTAATAATATCAAAATATGGTATTTACTATTAAAAAAATGTTAAAAATTTTTAAAGTTTCATTTTGGATCATATTATGCCAAACATTTCAAAAGACTCGAATTTTCATACTAAATTGTCCTGAATCAATGGATGCAACAAAATAAAAAAATTAAATTTAATGAGATATTGAAAATTTTATTTTTCAAATTCTCCAAATTTAATAAATTCCAAGGACCGATATGTCCTTAAGACAAACTTATAAAAATTTATCAAAAATTATCAATAAATATCAACTAATATAAAAAATTAGACAATCAACTGCAATCTAGGGTCCTAATTAACCAAGGCTCACAGGAAAATTTAAATTAATTTAAAATATAACATTTAAATAAGTCAAATATGCAAAAACCTAATTTTATTAAAATAAAGTATAATTATATTTTTGGCGTTCCAATTTTTAAACTTTTACTATTTTAGCGTCTTAACTTTTTTCTTTTACAATCAAGTTGCTGAACTTTAAAAATTAGTATCAATCCAGTACTTCTGACAGGATTGCCTTTGCCTGAATACTGATTAGACTGTTTTGAGATCCACTTTGTACTTCATCATCAGTCACAACAATTATTAACAATAAAAAAAAGTAAAAGACAAGTATGCCCTCTTGAGAAATTCTTTAAAAAAAAAAACTCTCTCCACCTCTACTCACCATCCCCTACATGGGCAACCGCTTTGGCTCAGTCTCCATTATAAAAACCATCAATCCATCATTGTAGTTGTCCATCCACTAGAACTTGGAAAGAATTCCTGAAATACAGATAATAATGTGAACATATTATAACCTATTAAAAAAACTCAAATTTTTTGGAAACTATCTAAATATGGATACTAATGTTTAATTAAGGTTTGTCCTAGAATCTAACAAAGAACTGAAAGAATAAAATATTAGCAATATAGACCAAAAGTATAGTACTCGCATAATAGATTGAATGTACACTTGTGCCTCAGATGGCCTTAATCTAGTATACAAGCAAAAGCTTTCTTTTAAATTAAATTAAACACTACAGAAGAATAGAGACAAAATCTAACAAGAAGTATTGTTCTGAGCAACATAAAACTATAAGATCTAGAAGCCAAATTGACAGAGTTCCTCAAAGTTTCAAGAGCATTGATGACTTAGTAACCAATTCATGGAGAAAAAAATTGAACTATAGATACAAGGTTACAAAGTGTCTTTGGATCATTTGCATATCTTAAGTAGAAGAATCCAATCTGCGATCAGAAAAATTCAAGTCGGTGGTGGTGGTACAATTACAAATAGGGAAGCAACTCTCGATTCTTGTGGAGACTATGTCCATGGTAGGCAAGCTTCTCACTTTGATAATATATAAATGCAAGTCGTCATGAAGAATATTGGGTTGTTGCCCATTAAAACTAGAGATCTCAGCCGTTGAAGCAACTTCTGCAAAAACTTCAATTCAAATTTAGAGAAATTAAAGAAAATGGGTCATATGGGTATTGCTAAAAACAAAAGAGAAAACTGAAGAAAAACCAAAATGGCTTGAAGAAGAAAGGACCCAAAAAAGAATGATTGTGAATAGGGATTGATAACTTGATTTTCATAACCTCCGAGTCTTGCGGCCAAGCTATCAACAAAGATGTAAGGTGAGGTGTCCCACAAACCCTCTAATACTTAAGTTAGAGAGAGTAGAAAGAGGATATAGAAAGATAGAGAGAACAATAAGCTAAAGGAATATAATAAATAGTTAAGGGTGAAGTGAGCAGTATTTATAGAGAGTGTAATGCTCAAACCTAAGAGGAATATTAATTAAATAGGAATATATCTGAGGGGTATCAAGAGTCCCCATGCAAGTTGAATCAGATATTTATGTCTGAGATTTTTGAAGTTCTATATATACGATGGTGATAACCTAGAGGAAAGAGTTTTGATGGAGAGACAATGATGATCTTGTGTTGATGCCGAAAGGTGAGCTGAGGTAGCCAGCCTCATTCATTGAAGGTCAAGATGCTCGGTACCAAGTCTTTAAATTTTGGATATCTAAGTAGAATGATGAAAGGATGCCAACTGGACTTATAGATACTTGGCGTTAGAAAACGTTTTGAGGGATTAACCCACCAGTGTTGTAGTAACATGCAGAATGGGACCAGCTAGTGCTGGAGTTTTAAGAGTAAGCCACAATACTAAAAAGCAACCTGAGGTTATGAGTTTCCATATATACTCAACTTTTTGAGATGCTTGGTATAATATAGTGACTCGAGGATGCAAGTTTCTATATATACTCGGCTTTGTGAGATGCTCGGTGCAATATAGCAACCCAAGGATGCGAGTTTCCATATATACTCGGCTTTATGAAATGCTCGATGTAATATAGCGACCCAAGGATGCGAGTTTTTATATATACTTAGCTTTATGAGATGCTCAGTGCAATATACTGACCTGAGGGTGCGAGTTTCCATATATACTCTGCTTTGCGAGATGCTCGGTACAATATAGTGACCCGAGATCTGGGACAGCTGGCAGTAGGATGCGCAACTTGTAAGTTTCATGCCTTTTTATATGCTTTTTGAATTTTGAATTTTTGTAACTACTACATCTGTTCATTTGTCAGAAGACGTAGCATTTTTAGTAATGAATCCACAGCTAGAGAGTAATGCATGTTGATGGGACAGTGCTTTGATAACTGCATTAATGATGGCTATTAATGTCAGAGTGTTGTGACCATTATGCCCTTGCTATGTGGTCTTGGACATCTTTCTTATGAGGGTAATTGGGGTCTTAACTAGAACCTTCTTTGAGCTTATAAATGGGAAATCGAGATGTTTAAGGAACTACTTGTGTCTTCTTCTTCTTGCGCTACTCTACCTTTGCTATGTTTCTGTGAAGCATTTGTGCTTTTGCTTTCCTTACATCTATCGCTAGATTTCTCTTTTGCTCTAGGTGAATACTTTCTACCTTCCTATTTAGCTTTCTTTCTTGCATTGTATCATCTATTGGGTAGTATGGCCCCTCGAGAACAAGTTAAATCTAACATATTTGAATCTAGAGTAGATAAGAGTATATTGAAGTGGTATAGGAGGCGATTTAAAATTCCACAAGAATACAAATTGCATACTGTGGATGGGAATTTTAAGGCTCATACGCCTATGTATGAGATGACAAAAATAGTGGTTTATTTTGATCAAATGGAAGGGGGTTTAAGGTTTCCATTAGATCCCTTTATAAGAGCCTTTTTAAATCACTATCTGATTACTCCCAGTCGGCTCCACCCCAACATTTATCGTATTTTGATCGGGTATATAGAACTCATGCATAGGATGGGTAGGTTGCTGGATTTATCTCACTTTCGGTACATGTATAGTTTAACTAAGAAAATAGGAGAGTTTACCTTCTCTTTATCGGCAATGCCGAAATATAGTCTCTTCGTAAAGCTACCCGATTTGCCTAAAACCTGGAGACACTGATTCTTTGTAATCGATCATCCGACAGACTTCATTGATGTTTGTCTTCAATGGGCAGAATATTACCAATAGGTAGCATGACCTTCAAGATTCTTGGATGAGGAGGTTGATGTAATAAAGAGGCTTCATGAACAGAGCATATTGATGAGCATATCTGCTGAGGTTTTTTGTCAACGTTACATCCAGAGAATGTATCTAGATAGACCTAGAGTAACTATGATAGTAAGTTTTGATCTTCATAAAGGTATTTTTGTGACCTCTTCCTTTTCTTTTATTTGTAGATGGCTGACTTTCTAAAATTTGCAGATGGTATGGATTTCTTAAATGATAAATAATTGAAAGCTCAGGACCAACATCTAGAGGTCACGGACCTGACCATAGAGGTCGAGGATCCTAAAGTTGTATTTAATGCTCTTTCCTTTGCTATTGAGGATTTGGTGATAAGTCAAGATCAGGACTAGTGACTGATGTTTCAAAGAAATGATCCTAGGACGAGGCTCTGGATAAAGAGGAGCTGATAAAAGGAAGCAGGCTTTATGTCAAGCATCCACAGATACCTAGATGTCTAGATATAAGGAAGTTGATAATGCAAAAGACCAATCCTCCGAGTATCTAAAATGGTCAAGTCCGGGATTAGTACATTGAGTCCCTTCATCTTCGGAAAGATATTCTTCAGTGGATGGATCTGGAAAAAGATGAGCTTCCCAATGCTTTGATCTTCTATACCTTGGAGGTACTTCTTTGACTTCTTTATTTTAACATTGTCGATTGAAAGGTTTCTAAGCATTTTTTCTTTTCAGCTAGCACAAGGACTATTGCTAGGGAAAGATAATCAGTTATTTCTAAAAAGCGAAAATAATTTGAAGGAAGAGAAGTTAGGCTCCATTACCCTAGATTATGAGAAAAAACTTGATGTATGCAAGCGCGTTCTGGATTTTGCTGAAACTGAGCGAGTTAAGGCTAAGTCCGAGGTGGAAGCTAGTATAAAGAGGGTATAGGAGCTCGAGTTCACAAGCTCAGCTTACTGAAATGATTGAGAAGCAAGACTCTAAGATAGATGATTTGAAGAAGAAGTTGGATACAGAGAAGCAATCTTAGGTTAATGACTTGAAGTCCTACCAAAAGATGGTGAAGGGATTCATCAATGCTTATAAGTCTGAATCACGGAGGGTATTGCTTGCTTATCACTACAATCTGGACTTCTCCGAGCTAGAAAAGTTAACTTTTAATGACTTGGCTAAGCTAGCTGCTGAGGAGGATGCGGCAAAGAAGTCTTTTTCTAAGTGACGTAGGGATCCAAATGTTGTTGGAAAGAAAGCTGCTATTATTGTACTTGAGAAATCTAATTTGGAGCATTCAATAGATCCCAAAGGTACTGGAGAGAGTTTGGTTGTTGTGGTTGATGTTGCTGTCACCGGTGCTTCTGATGGTCAATCGCTCGAGAATGTCAGCCTCTCCATCTTGGGAAGCCTAACTCATGAGTCTAAGGCGAATGCTTAGATGTATATATTTTTCCTTTCTTTTCTCTTTCTGTTTTTTTCCTTTTTTTTTGGCTAATGTAATGACTTATTTTTTAAAAAATGAAAGGAAATTTTATTTCATTATGGCTCTTACTTCTAATTACAATATTTCTACTGATAATATTTTCTCATACTATTTGAATTCTAATATTGGGGCAACTCTTTCCCTAGCCCATCCTTTATCTTATATGCGCCTTTAGTAGTTTCCTCGGTGACTTGATAGGGGCCTCCCAATTTGGTCTGAGCTTGCATGTTCCAGAGCTTCCCTTGCCTATATATGCCCTTCTCAAAACTAGGTGCCCAACCTTGAATTGTCTAGGTTAGATATGCTTGTTGTGATATCCAGCAATTCTTAGCTTCTGAGCTTCTGAAATGGTAGATGCTTACTCTCCTCTTTCTTCAAGCAAATCTAGGCATATTTGAGCATTGGGAGTATTACGTATGTATCCAGTTCCCTAGTTGCTCGATAGCTTGTTGATCCGATTTCAACTGGTATTACTGCATCCATTTCGTATGTCAATTTGAAGGGCGTTTCACCTATTGAGCTTCTTGGTGTTGTCCTGTATGCCTAAATGATGTTATTAAGTTCTTTTACCTAATTCCCTTTCTTCTCATCTAACCTTTTCTTCAATCCTTGCATGATGATTGTATTAGTAACCTCTGTTTATCCATTTGTCTATGGATGAGCTACTGATGTGACTCTGAGCTTGATGCCCAGTTCTGAGCAAAAAGTCTTAAACTTCTCATTATCAAACTGCTTCCCATTATCTGTGATCAAGGTATGAGGTATGCCAAACCTGCATATGACTTCCTTCCAAAAGAAGTATTGTATCTGAGCCTCTGTAATGGTTGGAACTGCCTCAACTTCTACCCACTTGGTGAAATGGTCAATGGCCACAATTAGGAACTTCTTCTAAGATATTGAGACTGGGAAGGGTCTTAAGATGTCCATTCCCTAAACTGCGAAGGGCCATGGGCTTCCAATGGGATGTTGAGTGTTGGATGGCTTATAATTCAACCGAGCAAACTGTTGGCATTTGTGACACTTTTGGATAAGCTGCAACACATCTTTGGACATAGTTGGCCAATAATATCCTTACAGCAGCAATGCCTTTATGACCAACGAGTTTTAGGCTTCATGAGCCCCTTATATTCCTTAGTGGATTTATCTGAGCACATAGTTTCCTTCCTCTAGAGATACATACTTTGACCACGGGTGAGACAAAGACCTTCTGTAGAGTTCTCTATTATACATAGAGTAATGAGCAGCTTTAAGCGTCAGCTTCTGAACTTTAAGTTTGTCCCGAGGTAAGGTGCCATGATTCAGGTATTCAATGATTGGCTTTATCCACTCTGCCACCTCCTGGGTGTTCATAACTTCCATCTCCTCAATGCTTGGCTTGGTCAGTTCCTCAGTTAGCTCAAGCTCGTTGAAGGCTTGGCTAGCTTCTGATGTTGATTTTGCTATAAGTTTGCTTCATTGTTTTCACTTCTAGGAATCTACAATATTTCTCATTGTCCCCCTTCTTGTTCAAGCTTCTTTAGGAGTTGTCTTGCTTTCTCTACATACTTGACCATGCTTGGCTCTTTGACCTGGTGTGACCCTTTGACTTGGTTTACCACTAACTGAGAGTCAAGTAGACTTTAAGATGCTCAACCCTGACTTCTATGGCCAACTTAAGTTTTGTAATCAGTGCTTCATTCTCTGCTGCATTGTTTGTGGCATTGAACTTGATCTGCACTGCATATTCAAACTTTAATTGGTCCAATGAGAATAATCCCAGCCCCAGATCCCTATGCTCCAGGTGCTCCATCAATGTATAGCTTCCACTCTGGATAAGATACAAAAATTGCTTCTTCTATCGTCATCTCTTGAATAAAGTCTACTAGTGCTTGAGCTTTTATCTGGTGACAAGATTCATAATTAATATCGAATTCGCCTAGCTGAACGGACCATTGGAGTAGTCTTCCTGAAGTTTCAGGCCTCTGAAGGATTTTTCACAAGGGAAAGTTGGTTCTGACCATGATTGAGTGAGCTTGGAAGTATTGTCTGAGCTTTTTAGATGTATGGATGACCATCATAGCGAGTTTGTCCAATTTAGGATACCGGATTTCTGAGCCTCTGAGGATCTTGCTGACATAGTAAATTAGGCTTTGTTGGCTTCCTTTTTCTCAAACTAACATTGCGGCGATGGACTCATGCCTAATTGAGAGATACAAGTATAGAACCTCATATAGGATCGGCCTGCTGAGCAACAAAGGTGATGAGAGAAACTTTTAATGTCTTCAAATGTTGCCTGACACTCATCATTCCACTCAAATTTCTTGGAGTTTTTTAAGGCTCAGAATAGAGATAAGCACTTCTTAGCTGAGCATGAGATGAACCTTCCAAGAGTTGTGATTCTACCATTAAGCTTTTGAAGCTCATTCAGTGTTTTACAAGCACATTCAGTGTTTTAAGCTGTTGAAGCTCATTCAGTGTTTTATGAGCTTTCATGTTCAGAATGGCTTCCATCTTCTCTAGGTTTGCTTCTATTCCTCTGTGTGAAATCATAAAACCCAAGAACTTCCCAGCTTTCACTCCAAAGACACACTTATATAGATTGAGTTTGATCTAGTATTGATCAAGAATATCCAAAATTTGTTCAAGGTCCTCGGCATGTCGTTCTGCTTGCTGGCTCTTAATAATAATGTCATCCAAATATACCTCCACATTCTTCCCAATCTGATCTTGGAAGATATGATTCATCAGCCTCTGATACGTCGCTCCAGCATTCTTTAATCCAAAAGGCATGAATTTGTAACAGTAAAGTCCCTCATATGTTATGAAGGATGTTTTCTCCTGGTCTTCCTTTTTCATTGGAATATGGTGGTACCCTTGGGCAGCATCAATAAAACTGTACAAACTGTGGCATGCTGTTGAATCTATGAATTTATCAATTATCGGTAAGGGATAGTTGTCTTTGGGGCATGCCTTATTTAGGTCTATGTAGTTGACACACATTCTATTCTTTCCATTAGCTTTCTTGAATAGTACTACATTAGCTACCCACTTCGGATGTTGGACCTCTTTGATAAATTTGGCATCTAACAGTTTCTTAGTTTCCTCAGTAATCACCTTCTGTCTCTCATAGGCGAACTTCCTCTTTCTCTGAACCACAGGTTTGAATTTTGGGTTAATGTTTAGGCTATAACATGCAATCTGAGGATCAACTCCCACAATTTTGCATGCCTTCGAGGCAAAGCTGTTTGAGTGCTTGCCCAGAACTTCACTAATTTGCTTGCTGATATTCTTATCAAGTTCACCACCAATTCTAATTGTCTTTCCCTCAACTATTTATAGAGTCTAAACTGGGTCAACTGGTTCTGGATTGGCTCCCTGCTTTTCTATTTTTAAAGCTTCCAAAGGGAATGCCTCTATTTACAGCTTTACTGCCATTTGATAGCACTGTTTAGCCATGGACTAATCTCCGTGTATTGTTATTACTCAGTCTTCTAAAGGGATTTTCATAGTTAGCCACCTAATGCTTGTGGTGGCGTCGATCTCATATAGGATTGGCCTTCCGATGATCCCATTTTAGGTAAGTGGAAGATCTACCACATTGAACAAAGATCTAACTGCTTGTATGTCTCCTGTTTCTCATTTTTTAAATTTTACTTCTAATTCTACCACTCCCATTGGCTGAGTTATTCCTCCATAAAAGCTAGTGATGGGGCTTTTAATTGCTTTTAAATCAGTGACTGTACCTCCCATAGCCTTATAGGCATTCCACAAAAGTGCATTGATAGTGCTACCATTATCTATCATAAGTCTTTTCATTAGATAATTTTGGATGTACTCGCTTATGACCAGGGCATCATTATGGGGATGTTGGACATGCTCCCCATCATCATATCCAAATATGATGGTCGGCCTTTGTCTAGATACTCGGTATTCTTCCCTCCGTGGCCTTTTCAACTTATTCTCAACTGGTGTTTCACCTCCAACAATCATGTTGATAACTCTGGCTACTTCATTACGAGCTTTCTTTGTGTCTGGGGAATCTTTAGCTTGGTCACTCGGATCTTGATTTCTTATGAATCTCCCCAGCTTCCCATTTTTTATTAATTGTTCAATCGACCACGAGAGGTCTCGACATGCATCTATTTTATGCCCAAAGCCTCGATGATATTGAAAATATTTTCCTCTATGTGGCGCTCCTCTTCTTGAGGGAGTCAGCTTCCTAGCTGGAGTTATGCCCACTCTATTTTCTGTAATCCACATGAGAATTTTTAACCTGGAAGCATTTAGGGGTGTAAATCCCTCAGTTTCTCTTCTGAATCCTTCTACTGGATTTTTGAAATTACTTCAGGTAGTTGGAGGTCTTCTTAGATCAATCCTTTCATTCTTCTCGACAGGTGGCTTTTTATCATCCCTACGCAGTCTTTTGTCATCACCCATCTTGATCAGCTTTGTGGCCATAGACATGACCTCCGAGAAGGTGTGTGGCTCTTTTATCAGGATCTTGTCTTTGAGTTTTCCCAACCAAGTTCCGTTCTTCAATGCTTCTATAGCCACTTCATTACTTAAATTCTCAATTTGCATAGCCACCTTATTGAACCTGTCCAGGTAACTTCTCAACGATTCATTAATTTCTTGCCTGCATATCCAAAGATCATTTATGCTTTTGGCAGGAGGAACATTGGTGATAAATTGAGTCCTGAACTTCTCGACCAACTCCTCAAAAGATGAAATAGAGTTCTTAGAAAGCTAATGAAACCACCTTTGGGATTTTTTGGTGAGTGTGCTGGGAAAGACTCGGCATAGAATCCCGTCGTTGATGTTTTGGAGCATCATTTTTATTCTGAACGATGACACATGGTTGACTGGATCTCTAATGCCATCATATTGCTCTAGCTAAGGCAGTTTGAACTTGGATGGAATCATTATTCTATTAATCCTGCTAACAATGGGTGTTGCTCCTTCTAGAATGCATTAGTCTTCTTTCTTTAGCCCAGTTTGAGCTTTCTAGATCACTTGTTCGACTTTCTAGGCTATCTGGGAATCATCTAAGGCAGGATGACTTATGCTTGACTCACCTTCCGGATCTTTCTGAGCTTTTTTATCCCTTCCAAGGGCACTCTGAGTTGCCACCGGTGGTATGATCATATTATTCTCCAGATCAGCTGTTCCGGGGTTATTTTCCTAGATTAGGGCATTCAGTTGTTATTGCATGAGGATCATTTGGGCCTGGATATTTTGGATCGTTGCCTTTTTTATTTGTAGAAGCCAGATTGAGGGTATGAGTTACTATGTTTAGGTCTGGTGTGTTTGTAATGGGAGTTCCCGAAAGACTTGGGAAAGGCACGAAAGGAATGAGTCTACTAGTATAATGCAAAGGAGCGTAGTAGGGAAAGCTCGTGCCTGGGGCTTCACAGCCCTAGGTGACTACGGATGATAGGTGTGTATTAAAAAGGATTTGAGACGATGGTCCCATATAATGAATGAGGGCTAACGGATCAGTGGGTAAGATAGGGGCCAATAGATTAACAGGAGGAATACGGGCTTATGGGTTGGTGAAAGCATATAAGGTTGATCCTGGGAGATTGATCTGAGTATCTATAGCTGGTGGGCTGGACGTCATGGTGAGAACTTTACTTTAGCTCGGTAGATGATAATGGCTTTTAACTCAGGAGATTCCATAGATGACGCCACTTGATAACTATATTTCTGAAACCTCCAAGTCCTATGGCAAAGCTATTAACAAAGATGCAAGGTGAGGTGTGGGGTTTCCCTCACAAACCCTCCGAAGCTTATGTCAGAGAGAATGAAGAAAGGATTTATAAAGATAGAGAAAGATCAATAAGCTAAATGAATAAAATGAATA
The DNA here is from genome assembly GCA_949671775.1 of Mallotus repandus. Taxonomy (NCBI): domain Eukaryota; kingdom Viridiplantae; phylum Streptophyta; class Magnoliopsida; order Malpighiales; family Euphorbiaceae; genus Mallotus; species Mallotus repandus. The sequence goes on from CATIWM010187093.1 coordinate 25,412, forward strand.
GTTAAGGGAGAAGTGAGGAGTATTTATAGAGTGTAATGCTCAAACCTGAGAGGAATAGGATTCTTCTTTCGTGTAAGACTTGCTCCTATTTAGGAGGTTTCCTTCCTAACCCAGGAGTCTTTTTGATAAGGGACTCCTTTTCCTATTTGGATTGGATATCCTTGTTCTGCAAGTAAACTTTATTTATGAAGATAAAATATTAATTAAATAGGAATATGCCTAAGGGGTATCAACGATAAAGAAATATTTCTTTGGTAAAAGAAAGAGAGTGAAAGTGCGTGTGAGAGTTGAGTATGCTTTGCATTAATTTGCTTGTAACAATAATGATTTAAGGCAGGTATGGGATTAATTTAGTGAATAAATTACATTAAATCCAAATCAATAAAGTGTTTGTCTGTGGGTATTGAATATATTTCTTTTTTTTAATGAAAATGGAAGATTTATTTTATGTAGATGATTTTTGAGTGGGTGGTGGATTAATGGTTTTTATGATGGGGACAGAGCCAAAGCAACTCATGTAGGTGGTGGTGAGTGGATGTGGGGAGAGATTTTTTTTTTCAGAGAATTTTTTCAAGCGGGAATTGTAGATGGCAGGGTTTAGCACGCGCCCAAGTTTATTGCAACCACAATACTATTTGAGCTCAGGGCTCTAGGGAACACACTAACCACTGTCACAACGACATGGCGTGGAGACGAGGAGTCGCCACCCAGGGTAATAACTGGGACAAATAGAAAGTGGTGGTAACTCGATTCTCTAATACAAGCTAGCACCACAACCAGGAGTTCTGAATATGGAATACCAACTTCTTTTAGCCTTGTGTTCATTTAGAATTATCTTATTAGTTACTATCTTATTCCCTAATTACATGCAATTTCATTAAACCCTAATTGAACATCCATCTAACCCTAAGGCAACCAATCCATGAAAAAGCACATAACAAATGCATTCAGAGCATAATGTCCCTAAATCTAAACTACATTTGATTTTAATTTTTTAAGTTAGCTAAATCTACATATTTTATTTACAAATGAAATGGAACTAAAAGTGGGCCTATATTTTAATTATATTAGTGAACTTAAATCTATTGTTTTTAATTCTAAAAGTGGGCCTAAGTTTATTAAATTTTAAAAGAAAAAGAAATTAATTAGTGGGCTTAATTCTAATTAATTTTAATTAAATGAAATGATCCTAAGTCTACAAATTATGAAGAAAACTTTATTAATGGGCTAAGCTAAGTCTAAGTTAATTTTATTTAACTAAAAATGGGTCTAAAATCTAAATTAACCTAAATGGGCCTAAGTTTTTTTTAATTAAATCTAAAACCATTTTAAAGCCTATTAATTAAGTGAGTTAAAACCTATACGTGGGCTTGGGGCCCAAAATAAATAAAAATAACAAACAAGCCCAAAATAATGAAAATAAATGTAACAAATCAAAAACAAACATTCTGTGATATTTCTAACCCTAATTTTAATTACGTACAACCTAAATTAATCTAAGGCCTCCACTGATTTTAATTAAAATTTACCAAATAAACCTAATTTACTAATTAATTTTAAAGTGCAAGAAAAATAAAGATTCCACTATATTCCCACTAATGGGGCTATTACAATGATCTACTAAGAACAAAATTAAAATTAATTACAACCCAAAAAAAATACAAAATAAAATTACAAAATAAATGAATAAAAAATCCTAAAACTACTTTCAAATACAAAATTTAATCCATGGCATTCCATGGATCTTCATAGGTTTTGTTCTCCACAATGGATTC